>CM044007.1:66744363-66881863 GCA_024085815.1 Flaveria linearis | reverse complement strand
CCACTGTAAGAAGATATAACATAAATGTAAAAATGTGTAACATAGAATATTAAGAATATGCATTAATGAACCTAGATCTAAACATAACAAAAAATAAAAAAACCTAGATACATAAAACAAATAAATGTACCCAGATCTTTATGTACTAATATCTTGATGCAACTTTTGCACCTTCTTCTCTAACTCGTTCATCCTCCATACAACCTAAGATGGTTGATGAATCCAAATCTGAAACATAGTGTGAACCCCAGATCTGAACCCAGATCTGAACCCAGATCTGAACCCAAGATCTAAACTTCAGAGTGGTGGCGGCAGTAGTACGGTGCCGGTGGTAGTGCGACGGTCGTGGTAATGTAGTCGTGATGATGGGATTTGCGACGGAGAAAGAGAACCAAGATAAGAGGTGGTACCTTCATGTGGCTTCTAACAGACCTTCAATCGGCTTGTATCCGACCTCTCATCAGTTTCTATCGTGGTGAGGTAGTGGAATGACGGTGGAACAAAGATTGGAGATCAAATGGAGATTTAGGTTTAAAAGAAGAAAGAAAAAGATAGTGTGGTATAAAGAAAGGAAAAGGAGAAAGAAGAAGAAAGAAAGAAGAGAACGGATGGTAGGTGAGTGCTGACACTCAAAAGTCAAAAGTTGTACAAAAACAAAATTACAATTTTACCCTTGATATAATGACAACCATTCGAATGGAATATTCCATCTTTGATGCCAAATGAGAGGATGTGATTTAGTTAATGGGTTCTTACCATTTAATTGGGTTTTCAAAAGAACCCATTCCTATATATATATATATATATATATATATATATTATATATATATATATATATATGTATATATAGGGAAGGGATCAAATGTTAACCCTTGTTTATTGCGATAACCCATTAACCCAACTAGTGGTCCACAGCAAGCCACGTCACCATTGTAACTTAGAGTTACAGTGGTAAAACTAGCGGTCCAAAACGAACGTTAAAATTTTTTTAAAAAATATAGCAAGACTATACTCAAATTAAAGATATTAAAATGATCTATTTAATGGTGTAATTTGTTTAAAAAAATAACGTCATACAAAAAAGTTAAAAACGTTATAAAAATGGTGGAGTTTTTTAAAATGGAGGAAAAATTGTTACAGCAATGGTGTAACGCGATGTAAATGTTGGGGTACAGTGGTGTAAGTGTTCGCTACATTAGGGTTAACGGGTTATCGCAATAAACAAGTGTTAACAAAGAAACCTTACCCTATATATATATATATATATATATATATATATATATATATAATATATATATATATATATATATATATATATATATATATCGCCACAATCACCACCCGTAACCATAACCATCATCACCATCACACCCGTAGCCATCACCTTAGCACCTCACCACCATCACTAACCGCGATCATCACCACCTTCACGACTCTTTCTCTCGGTTTTCAAAGCAACAAACATCATTCACAAGGTTTAGTTTCTTAAATCTTCTTAATATACCTTGAAAACAAGAGTTATACATGTGTTATAAACACATATATAACTAGTTTTGGTGCAAACACACCAAGACTAACTTTAAATATTTTGAAATCTTTTAATTTTCATCAAGTCACAGTAATGAAGTACTAAAAATTCATAAAACTTGTGACAAAAGGATATTTTGGATTTATAAGATTAAATCTTGTAATATTAAAGAAAAATAAGCAAAAATATTAGACAAATAAGATTGTGGGAAAAACATTGAAAAATCTTATATATATACTGAAACATTATTCTGTAAGTTTTGACAAAAATTATGATAAATAAAACTATTTATACAAAATTGTTTTAAATAGTAAAAATAAAGAAAATACTCAAAATACAAATAAATTCGGGAAAATTTTGTAAAAATGAAAGAAAGACTATTTTGAGATATAAAATCTCCAGAAATTATTTTGTATTTTATTTCCTTATTATAACTGAAAAATGAATTTTTAAGTGACCTGTAAAGGAAAAATCAAAATAAATACTTAATCAGTAACATAAATCGTGAAAAATTCACTAAAGCTATGATAATTAAAATTAAAGAGATTGTCTAAATTTCATAATTTTTGGATATATATAAGCATTTTTAGTGAATTTTGAGAATATTATGAGATTTACAGAAAGAAATCTGTTAGGACTTGGACATCAAGAAAATTATGGTATGATCTAGACTGTTGAGATAATATTCTGTATATATTTGGTGATATTTTGATAACCGTAGATATTTTTGGTGATTTATGGGTACTTTAGAATAATTATAACAATTTATATATAAAAGAATAAATATTGGAAATTTTATGGTAACATTATTTGACTATTTTACAGCTAAATTTCTAAGAATTAATAAGATCTGAGGTTCTAAAAATTTTAAAGAAATTATGTCTAACTTATAAAAATTTATTTTTATAGGTTACCAGTCGAAGAACATGTGAGACTCATAGGCCCATTTTGGTATTTGTAAAGTTTTGAGGGAAAAAACATACTGGTTATTTGATGCATTATTTTTGAAACTATTTTGAGATTTACTGTTATTTATGATACAACCATTAATTCGAATGAGGAACCGTCTGATAATATTAGTAGCGCTACTAGGAGAATATTTTGTACCAACAGGATGAGTGTTTGATGCTATTTGAATATTTCCTGCACCAACCGAATGAGGGTTGAGATGTAATATTATCTTATCTTGTGAATTATTTCGTGACAGTATGATTATGTGTGTGAGCAGGTTTTGTTGTAATTGGTGCATCAATAAAATGTTTTGTCTGGAAATAAACCTATGATCTCACAAACTTTATGTTGACTATTTGAGTATGCTTTATCAGGTGAAAATGACTAATAATAAAGACTTTTCCTTTGATGTTTACATTGGATGGGGTGAAGTTGTGGGACGAGTATGTGTAAGCCTAACCGTTAATATCTACGATGGCAGCGTGGTAGTGGATGCGCATTATCATCGTACCTGAAGATGTTAGCTAAATAATATGTTGTAATAAGGGTTATATCAAATTTTGACTTATATGTAATGATGTAATCCAAATTATGATATATAATATATATATGAAGTATGTGTTTTATGTTTTCATGTTATTGTGATTTAAATTTCTTGTAATCAATTGCGTTTTGAACAAACAAGTCACATCCAATTATCGCTTCATGCTTTCGTCGGGATGTGACAGGTTGGTATCAGAGCCATTGATTATAGAGAATTAGGTATAATGAAAATACCTAGACTATAACCTAAGCTCAATTAATGGTAAATATATATATACTTGTGTGGTATAATTTTATATGAAATTCTATGATTATATGTTTAGCTTTAATAATTATAATAATATGTGACTAACTTTTTGTGAATCATTATAAAGAAATTCATGCAGTTATGAATTCAGATAGTTACCACAATGAGACCGATCCTTCCGAGTGTCCAGACCATAGCAACTCTAAGGAAATAACACCTGAACCAGAACCCCAACAAGCTATGGAAATCCAAATGGAAAAAGAGCTAAAGTTTTATGTTCGACGTGCACCAGTACATGTTGGAAGGTATACAATTAAGACCCCTAAAAAATACGACGTGGAAACAAATTTGTGACTAAGCAAACTGAGGATATAGAAATACAACATTCTGATTCCTCCAGAAATGAAGAAAAGATAACTAAAGACAAAAGTTGGACTAAGTGAAGACAACTCAGCGGACTCTTAGAAAACTCAAAAAAATACAACTAGGAATCTGGAAAATCCAGAAGGATATCAAGAAACTCAAAACACCTAAGAAAAATATCTTCACAAGGATTTGGGGATGGATTCGCAAGAACTAGAAAACTATAGTCTAACTTGCCAGAATAAAGAAATAAGAGCCTAAATGATATAAATATATGTATCTTTATGTTAAGATATTTATTTGATATGTGCTTGTGTTAAAATATTTATTTATGATACTAATATTGTAATTCACTATAGTGAATCATGCCGCCAAAAAGAAACACTCAGCCTGTACGAAGAACAGCTCGAGTGGGTCGACCTAGAACCCGACTTGGGGAGGAAACACCTGTGACTACTGACACCAATGAAAATAATAGAATTTCTCAGGTAATAACCCAACAAATAGAAGCTACCTTACCTACCCTGATAACCCAACTACAGCAGAATCTGAACTTTGGAACCACCTCACACCCACAGGAAAGGCCTGAAAATATTAATTCAGAAGAACGACAGGAAGAAGAAATCCTGAATGGAGTCTCGAAAGGATGCTCTTACAAACCTTTATGTCCTGCAGACCCTGAGAATTTGATGGTAAAGGAGGAGCTGTGCAAGCCTTACGATGGTTAGATGAAATGGAAGCATCTTGGAAATCAGTAACTGTGCTGAGAATTACAAGACACTGTTTGCTTCTCATTCACTGAAATGAGAGGCACAATCCTGGTGGAAAATGGAGGTACACACTAAAGGTAGACAATTATGAATAAGGTAAGTTGGGAAGATTTTAGAAATCTAGTGATAGAAAAATATTGTCCTTATAATGAAATAGAAAAATTAGAGGCTGAATTCTTAGCACTAGAAATGAAAGGAGCTGTACACCGGGAATATACTGACAGGTATAATGAACTGTCCAGGTTAGTACCACATCTGATAACCCCTGAATCAAAAAGTATAGGAAGATAATTTGGGGGCTAGTACCACAAATAAGAGGGTTAGTGAAATCCGCAAGAACCAAAACCTTTCAAGAAGCAGTAATCCTGTCAGGGAGTCTGACAGATGAAATGATCAGAAATGGATCATTAAGTCATCCACAAATAGGGGAGAAAAGGGAGTGGAATGAAAACCACTCAGGAAGAAGACCTGGAGAAAACCCTCAGAAACGGATAACCCGACCTCCACCCAGAAATTTCTTAGGAGCAGCCCAGGAAAGAAGATGGATAAACAACCACAATGCAATATTTGCCAAAGATATCATTCAGGAAATTGCATGACAGTGGTTTGTTATAACTGCAAAAAGAAAGGACATATCTCTCGAGATTGCAAAAACCCTACCAACCCTAAACCAGTTTGCTTTCAGTGTGGAACGAGAATTTTTTCGTAATGAATGCCCACAACGGAAAGGCAAAGCCCCAGTTAACCAAAACACCCCCATGGAAGAGCTTTCGTAATACAAGCTGAAGAAGCTCGTCATGAACAGAAGTAGTAACGAGTACGTTCCTTATCAACAACCAGTACACAAAAGTATTATTTGATACAGGAGCAACTCGTAGTTTTATTTCGAATATCTTTAGACCATCACTTAGTGTAACGTCTGAGAAACTAAGTCATAACTATGTGGTAGAATAGCTGATGGTAAAGTAATAGAAGCTGATGAAATCATTCCTAACTGCATTTTGAATTTAGATGAATACTGTTTTGCTATAAATCTGATTCCTATTAAATTAGGAGGATTTGATATTGTAGTAGGAATGGATTGGTTAAGTAAAACCATGCTGAAATTATATATGATAAGAAAATGATAAAAAATCCCTTGATTAAGGAAGACAAAACTCTCTGTATATATGGTGATAGACCAAATAGTATTGTGAAATTGATTTCCTATGAAACAGCACAAAAATGCTTAAATAAGAAATGTTTAGCTTTCTTAGCTCATATAGTTGATGCAAAACTTGATAAAGGGAAATGGAAAATGTTCCTATTATTAATGAATACCCTGATGTTTTTCCTGATGAATTACCCGGACTACCACCCCCTCGTCAAGTAGAGTTTAAAATAGAATTAATACCAGGAACAACTCCTATTGCTAAAGCACCATATCGTTTAGCACCAACTGAATGAAGGAACTCATGACCCAATTACAAGAACTATTAGATAAAAGATTTATACGTCCTAGTGTATCAACTTGGGGAGCACCAGTTCTGTTTGTCAAAAAGAAAAGATAGAACTTTTAGAATGTGTATTGATTATAGAGAATCAATAAGGTTACTATAAAGATAGATATCCTCTCCCTAGGATTGATGATTATTTGATCAATTACAAGGATCTAGTTATTTTCTAAAATAGATTTAAGATCTGGATATCATCAGTTAAGAGTACAGGATGACGATATATCAAAAACTGCATTCAGAACTAGGTACGGACACTATGAATTTCTTGTAATGCCATTTGGATTAACCAATGCCCCATCAGTGTTCATGGATTTAATGAAGAGTGTGTAAACCCTATTAGATAAATTTGTATAGTCTTCATAGATGATATTCTGATTTATTCTAAGAATAAGGAAGACCACGAACAACACCTGAGTTTAACTTTGAATTGCTACAAAGGAAAAGTTATATGCAAAATTCTCAAATGCGAATTTTGGAAAAGGAAGTACAATTTCTAGGACACATAGTTAATCTGAACGGTTCAAGTTGTTCCAGCAAAGATTGAAGCAGTCAAGAATGGGAATTTCAAAAACCCCAACTAAAATACGATAATTCTTAGTTAGCAGGATATTACAGGAGATTTATAGAAATTTCGAGAATAGCTCAACCCTTGATAGAATTGACCCAAAAAGATAGAATTATATATGGAAGAAAGAAAAACAAATGAAGCTTTTGAACTCCTCAAATAAGTTGTGTAGTGCACCCGTTTTAGCTTTGCCAGAAGGGACATATAACTTTATAGTTATTGTGACGCATCACGTCAAGGTTTGGATGTGTTTAATGCAAAAAGACAAGGTAATAGCATATGCATCTAGACAACTTAGGGGTAGTGAAAAGAATTATACCACCCATGATCTAGAATTAGGAGCTGTAGTATTTGCACTAAAATTTGGAGACATTATCTGTATGGAACTAAGTGTATTATATATACGGATCATAAAAGTCTACAACATATCTTTGATCAAAAGGTTAAATATGAGGTAGAGAAGATGGTAGAATTACTAAGTGATTACGACTGTGAAATCAAATATCATCCTGGTAAAGCAAACGTATTTGCTGATGCTCTAAGTAGGAAAGAAAGAATTAAGCCATTACGAGTACGTGCTATGAGAATGGAAACTACGATCAAAATGTTAGACAAATCCAGGAAGCCCAACAAGAAGATGTGTTGAAATAAAGGACAATTAAGGACATGAAAGAAGAAATAGATGAATTCTGAGATTTAAAGAAAGAATTTGGGTACCTTACAATAGCATGATTAGAACAATTGTCCTACAAGAAGCTCATAAGTCAAATATTCGTACATCCAGGAAATAATAAAATGTACAAAGATTTGAAAAGCCTATACTGGTGGCCAGGTATGAAAAGATCAGGCGGAGAGTTGTGGAACAATGTGATGTCTGTTCAAGAATAAAAGCTGAATACCAAAAACCTTCAGGATACCTATAGCAACCAGAGATTCTGGAATGGAAATGTGGTTCAAATTACAATGGAGTTTATAACTAAACTACGAAGAACTAGAAATGGATACGACACATTGGGGTTATAGTAGATAGATTGATTAAGTCAACTTATTTTTTACCTATACGAGAAGATTATAAGATGAGGAGACTAGTAAGAATTTATAAAAAGAGATGTGTCCAGAACTGGAATACCTATACCATTATACAGTAGAGATAGTAGATTTACTTCCAGATTCTGGCAGACGTTACAAAATGCCTTAGGAACCCAAGTAAATTTAAGTACAGCCTATCATCCACAGACTGATGGATAGAGTGAGAGAACAATACAACCCTAGAAGATCTATTAAGAGCTTGTGCTATAGACTTTGGGGAAATTAGGACAGTCACTTACCATTAATAGAATTTCATACAAAACAGTTATCACTTTAGTATTGGGTTAGCTCCATTTGAAGCTTTGTACGGAAGAAAGTGTAGATCACCCTTGTGTTAGAATGAAATAGGTGATAGACAACTAACAGGTCCTGAATTAATCCAGAAACCACAGACAAGATCACTGAGATTAAAAACAGATTGAAAGCAGCTCGTGATCAACAGAAAAGTTAAGACCAAACAAAGAAGAAAGCCATTGAATTTCAAATAGGGACAGGGTTTATCTAAAGATATCTCCCTCAAAAGGAATCTTCCGGTTTGGAAAATGAAGTAAACTAAACCCTAGTATGTGTGGTCCGTTTAAAATCATTGATAAAATTGATCCTTGGCATATAAGTTGGAATTACCTTAAGAATTAAGTGAAGTGCATAACACCTTTCATGTGTCCAACCTCAAGAATGTCTAACCAATGAAACCTTAAAGGTACCAATTCAGAAGTCAAAATAGATAGGAAACTTCATTTTGTAGAAGAACCAGTAGCCATGTAGACAAGAAGTAAAGAAATTAGAAGGAATAGAATCCCTATAGTAAAGGTTAAATGGAATGCAAGAGAGGACCAGAATACACATGGAAAGAGAAGATGAATCAAGAAGAAATACCCCCATTATGCGGAGGTAATAATCAAAATAAATTCTTCTAAAATTTAAGAAATCACACTCCAAGGATTTTCGGACGAATCTTTTAAGGGGGGAGAATGTGACAACCCTAAAATAGATAAATGATTTTACATTTTTAAATTTTTATTACAAACAATTTAGTAAAACATTAGTATGTCATATATATGTATGCAAGTCATCCCTAGATATTTTACGTATGCATGTTTGCATGCATTATATATATTTTACGTGTGCATGTTAGCATGCAAGTATATATAAGAATTTAGTACGCATGCATGTAAATATATATATACACACATAACCATGTCAAATATATACATTTTACGTATGCATGTTTGCATGCATGTATAAGTATATGTAAACTTTTAGTAATAACATTCATTAGATAGATATGGGCTTAATATGGTAATATATTATAAAGACTAAGACACCTAAGAGAATATACGTACTAAAAGTATAACCAAATCTAACCAAACATCATACTTTGATACATCAAAGAAACTTAACACCAAACAAATCAAACCTTAGGTACCCAAACCATAACATAATTCGAACCCATCCATTACACAAACTAAACCGAACCCAACCACCCTCTCGGCTAACACACAACCATAACCACATTTAGATATGTGACAATGGAGAGTGGCAACTCCTAAACCCTTCTCGGCTACCTTGCAACACCAAGCATCACCCTCACTTGCCACCTAAAACCTACTACTTGACTAACAAGCCTAACTATCCACCTCACTAAAGTTCATTACAAACATTACACCCCTCTCCCTTTTTAGTCGCTCGGTCACACCTCCACAATCCGAGTACCACCACCCCTAGTTCCCTTAACTCTCGGTTACACCATTACAACACAAACGCCACTCACAATCTACCTCTACCTCTCGGCTTACACAACTACCAACAACCATACCACATCACCATCATCAACCGTAGCCACCTCCATCATCACACCCGTAGCCATCACCCAAGCACCACCATTGCCACCTTAACCATCGCCACAATCACCACCCGTAGCCATAACCATCATCACCATCACACCCCCGTAGCCATCACCTTAGCACCTCACCACCATCACTAACCGCTTCATCACCACCTTCAACACTCTTTCTCTCGGTTTTCAAAGCAACAAACATCATTTACAAGGTTTAGTTTCTTAAATCTTCTTAATATACCTTGAAAACAAGAGTTATACATGTGTTATAAACACATATATAACTAGTTTTGGTGCAAACACACCAAGACTAACCTTAAATATTTTGAAATCCTTTAATTTCATCAAGTCACAGTAATGAAGTACTAAAATTCAGAAAACTTGTGACAAAAGGATATTTTGGATTTATAAGATTAAATCATGTAATATTAAAGAAAAATAAGCAAAATATTAGACAAATAAGATAGTGGGAATAAACATTGAAAAATCTTTATAAATATATTGAAACATTATTCTGTAAGTTTTGACAAAAATTATGATAAATAAAACAATTTATACAAAATTGTTTTAAATAGTAAAAATAAGAAAATACTCAAAAATACAAATAAACTCGAGAAAATTCTAGAAAATCACAGAAAGACTATTTTGAGATATAAAAGCTCCAGGAATTATTTTGTATTTTATTTCCTTATTATAACTGAAAAATGAATTTTTAAGTGACCTGTAAAGGAAAAATCAAAATAAAAATTAATCAGTACCATAAATCGTGAAAAATTCACTAAAGCTATGATAAATCAAGTTCAACAGATTGTATAAATTTCATAATTTTTGGGGATATATAAGCATTTTTAGTGAATTTTGGGAATATTGTGAGATTTACAGAAAGAAATATGTTGGGACTTGGACATCAAGAAAATTATAAGATGACCTAGACTTTGAAATAATTCTGTAAATTTTTGGTGATTTTTAGATAACCTTAGCTATTTTTGGTGATTTATGGAGACTTTAGAATAATTATAACAATTTATATATAAAAGAATAAATATTGGGAATTTTATGGCAACATTATTTGACTATTTACAGCTAAATTTCAATAATTAATAAGATCTGAGGTTCTAAAAATTTTAAAAAAATTTATGTCTAACTTATAAAAATTTATTTTTATAGGTTACCAGTCGAAGAACAGGTGAGACTCATAGCCCCATTTTGGTATTTGTAAAGTTTTTGGGAGAAAAAGCATACTGGTTACGTTGATGCATTATTTTTTAAACTATTTTGAGATTTACTGTCATTTGTGATACAACCATTATTCAATAAGAAACCGTCTGATAATATTAGTAGCGCTACTAGGAGAATATTTTGCACCAACAAGATGAGTGTTGTGATGCTATTTGAATATTTCCTGCACCAACCGAATGAGGGTTGAGATGTAATATTATCTGATCTTATGAATTATTTCATGACAGTATGATTATGTGTGAGCAGGTTTCGTTGTAATTGGTGTATCAATAAATGTTTTGTCTGGAAATAAACCTATGATCTCACCAACTTTATGTTGATTATTTAAGTATGCTTTTTCAGGTGAAATGACTAATAATATAGACTTTTCCTTTGATGTTTAGAATCGATGGGGTGAAGTTGTGGGACGAGTATGTGTAAGCCTAACCGTTAATATCTACGATGGCAGCGTGGTAGTGGATGCGCATTTTCATCGTACCTGAAGATTTAGCTAAATAATATGTTGTAATAAGGGTTATATCAAAAATTGACTTATATGTAATGATGTAATCCAATTATGATATATATATATGAAGTATGTGTTTTATTTTTTCATATTATTGTGATTTAAATTTCTTGTAATCAATTGCGTTCTGAACAAACAAGTCACATCCAATTATCGCTTCACGCTTCTACCGGGATGTGACAGACCAGGCCCGTGACCTGTGAAAAGATTAAAATTAATTAACATATAAGGATCATTAGGGTGGCTAATCCCTTCGGCCTTTAGTTTTACGAGTGAAACAAAATCAAGAGGATAAATCCTCTTGATTTACAAACCCCAAGATATCAAAAATACAATTTAATTTGCTTCTTGATTGCATCAATAAAGAACCACAATAGCCGCCGCCTTTAGTTTCTGCCATGGAACCGAGACTCAATCCCGAGCACCCGTGTAGTGTTCTGTCACACCCCCGCTAAAGCGGAAACACGGGATGCGAGCTAGACGGGATCGTCATAACACATGGTATACGTGAGAGAAGTAATATAAATATGATGACAAGCGTGTCATGACGACACCCAAACACAAATGGAGGCTTGTGTCGTGTTGAGTCAGTGTTCACGACAGCATAGCCATAAGCACACATAGTATGATCACATAAGCATTGATGATAAATTGTAATGTAAATTCCTACAACTCGGGAACAAGTATACAAAAGAATGTTAATTGTTTAGTTGACTGCAACAATGTACAAAAGAATTGTTCATCATGTATGTTCAGTCTCAAAAATGCATCCTAGGGTCTCCACTAAAAGGCAGCACTCCTAGAACTTCAATTTCCTTGATCACCTGAAAAGATATGCTCAAAACAGTCAACATAATTGTTGGTGAGCTTCGCAGGTTTTGAGTATTAAAAGATGTTAAGATGAAAACAACTTATAAGTTTAATAAGAGTTACCGCAACTATACTTATGTTTAGGCGGTTTTACCCGTTATAAATAGTTATAGCCAAACCTATTCATCGGTTCCACACGGGAATTGATGGCTGTAAAGTGAGCATTCCCAAAGCGTAGATAGTTAAATATGACGTAGCAAGATCCACCAAGCGCATACGAATAGTTCACAACCAAACCAATCCTTAGGTCCCATTACCAGGATTAATGTTTGTATTGAAAGATTTTCCATAGCATAATAAGTTTAACATGACGTAGCAAGATCCATAAAGCGGATACGTAATAGGTTACAACCAAACCAGACCTTAGGTCCCATTACTGGAACTAATGGTTGTATGAAAGACAAGTTTCACATGACGTAGCAAGATCCACGAAGCGCATACGTATAGATTACAACCAAACCAATCCTTAGGTCCCATTACCGGAACTAATGGTTGTAATGGATGCTCGGAAAAGAAGAACCACGAAGTAGACCCACAAAGAAGAACCACACCGCCGAGAGCATCCAAGGTCAATACATTCACAAGTAACATCATACAACACATAGCATCAAGTAATAGCGCATAGTAATGTAAAGCCACCAAGTAATATACAAGGTAGCGACATAGCATAGAGTCAAGAGTCATAATTGCATCATTCAACAAGATAAACAAGATAAGATAACCCTAAATGTTGCAGCAGACTTCCACTAGGGAAGGTGCTTGAAAATGTGTTAAGTAAACGAGCATTCTTTTCCCCTAATTTTGAAAATGTTTAAAAGTTATATAAGCGTCAAAAGGGCCCACGAAACTCACTAAATAGATGATAAGCACAAATGATGAATATTCCCAACAGTAGAATGCTATGAACAGTCAACACCTACTGACAGTTACTGACAAGTATTAATAATGAGCATAAAGTATAAGATGATGTTCAATAGGTCCTGGTAGTTTCTGGTTCGGCCGGGGGTAACACTTGCACGCAACACCACATAATAGATCTTACGTAGATCTAGATGCTAGTAGCGTTGCCACTGTCGATAACATTTGTGTAAAAGTGTTACCACTGTCAGAAAATACTAGGTAAGCGTTTGTGTTATGATTCGTTTGTTACAAATTGTAAAATGTTAAGTTGATTGGATTTGAAATAACATTAATAAGTTTGATAGTGTTAGTCTTACAGATCGACATCAACCATGGCAACCGTGTCGATGTCACCATAACATTACACGACAACACACACTGCACACAGGAAGGATTCACACACAATGACTCCAATTGCACGACAGGACTAGACGCACGACTGGACACTCCATTCACACGAATCAACTTTCAGTCATGCGAATCAGCTTCATTCGCACGATTGAACTCCCATTCATGCGTCTAAGCATTCAGTCGTACCACACAGCACCCAATCGCACGACTCAACCTTCCATTCGCACGATTCAGCCTTCAGTCGTGCGAATCAGCTTTATTCGTACGACTGAACTCTCATTCGTGCGACTGGACCTTCAGTCGCGCTATACACACAGTCGCACACATTCATCCGCATTGACTCAATCGCATACACTCTCAATCGCATGCATTCAATCGTACGACACACCCATATGCGTGGACTCAGTCGCACGACTCACTCAGTCGCACGGCTCGGTCGCCTGAATGGCCCAGTCGCCCTGTATAGCAGGTCGTGAATGCTGAAGCACCGAGCAGCGTCCAGCTGCTCCGAGCACTCGTTTTACACCCAAGAACTTCCAGAATCCACATTCTAACATGTCTAAACAAGAAACACACTCAGAAACGCAATACATAAGCCCACACGACCTCATGTGCTCGAATGAACCCGAGCACCCGAAACCCTAGAAAACGTAAAAGTGAAATCGAGCAAGAAACGGGCGACCAAGGTCATCTACATGCTTGAAACGTTTGTCTAGGCTGTAGTCGAGGTTCAACCGACAAAAACGAGACGAAAACGGGGCGGTTCGGTGCCAAGATGAAGTAGAAGAGTGAAGAAGAAGGGAGTGAAGAAGAAGAAGCAGAATGTGAAGGCTAGGGCTGGTGTGGGGTATTTATACCCAGCCCTAGTTTGGCAAATATCAAGTTTAGTCCCTGCACTTAGCCCTCGAATCCCCAAACTTGTTTCGGTTGATAACGACGTAGATACGCGCGTTATACTAATTATAAGGATGTGTTTAATGTTGTTTATATCTTCAATATGTTGTTGTTAATGATGTTTATATTATATAACATAATATAATTAGTGATGTCGGTTGTGATATTCGTGAGCGTTTTGGATGAGATGATTGCAAATATTGATAACACCACTGAAACGAAAAACAAATCAAACATGATGTCCTCACGAATAATCTATGAAGATGAAAAAATGAATGCTCTAAGGATAGTTAACGCAATTTCACGTTAAATGACGGACCTTGAGGTGACGGATGTCACAGTATCCCCCAGTTGAGAGGATTTCATCCCGAAATTCAACTGTTGCTAGGTCCAAGAGCGTCATTTTTGAATAGATATGGATACTTGAGCTTTATCTGATCTTCTTATTCCCACGTGAATTCTGGTCCTCGTTTGGAGTTCCATCTTATGCGAACGATCGGTATCTTGCTGCGTCTCAGGCGTTTGACCTTTCGGTCCATGATCTCGATAGGTTCCTTGATAAAATGAAGCTTTTCGTCGATCTTGATTTCCTCAATTGGTACGTGTAAGGACTCGTCGGCCAAACACTTCTTGAGGTTCAACACGTGAAAAGTATCATGTACACCACTGGGTTCTCGTGGCAACCTCAATCGGTAAGCCACCGGACCGATTCTCTCTGTAATCTCGAATGGTCTTCCCTTTCTTTCCAAATCGTACAATCCCTTTCCAGGGAGAGACTTTGAGTAAAACGTGATCTCTAACATTGAATTCTAGAGGCTTCCGATGGTTGTCGGCATAGCTCTTTTGGCGATCTCTTGCAGCTTTTAGTCTGTCTTGGATTTGGAAGATCTTGTCAGTCGTCTCTTGAATGATCTATGGGCTTGTAAGCTAGCTCTCTCCAACTTCGACCCAACAAACTAGGGATCTACATTTCCTCCCGTACAATGCTTCAAATGGAGCGCATCCATGCTTGTATGATAGCTGTTGTTGTAGGAGAACTCAATCAATGGTAAATGAGTGTCCCAGCTACCACCAAAATCGATTACACAAGCTCTGAGCATGTCTTCCAACGTTTGTATCGTTCATTCACTTTGGCCATCTGTTTGTGGGTGATAGGCGGTACTCATATCTAATCGAGTGCCCATCGCTTTTTGTAATGTTTGCCAAAATCGTGAAGTAAATCGGCTGTCACGGTCGGATATGATTGAGACCGGCACACCGCACCGTGTCACGACCTCTTTAATGTACAACCTCGCCAACCTTTCCATCTTGTAATCCTCCTAGATCGGTAAGAAATGAGCGGACTTCGTCATCCGATCCACCACGACCCATATCGAGTCGTGTCCGCTAGACGTCTTTGGGAGTTTGGTAATAAAATCCATGGCTATGTTCTCCCATTTCCACTCGGGAATTTCAAGTTGCTGTAATAATCCTGATGGTTTTTGATGTTCAGCCTTAACTTTCGAGCACGTCAAGCATCGGCTTACATACATAGCAATATCTCTTTTCATGCCTGGCCACCAGTATAGATCCTTAAGATCTTGATACATCTTGTCTGCACCAGGATGAACAGAATATCATGTCTTGTGTGCTTCCTCCATGATCAGGGTACGAACGTCTCCCCATTTGGGTACCCATATGCGATCCATGAAGTACTGTATGCCATCATCCTTGTAAATCATCTGTTTGTCTAACCCTCGGAATTCTTCTCCCGCAAGGTTTTCTTCTTTCATGCTTCCCTTTGTGCAAGTTGGATTTGAGCTTTCAAGTTCGTTTGAATAGTCAATCCTAAAGCTCGAGCACGTAGTGGTTTCACGCGCACTTTACGACTTAGGGTGTCAGCCACCACATTTGCTTTCCCCGGATGATACCGGATTTCACAATCGTAGTCACTAAGTAGCTCTACCCAAATTCGTTATCGCATTGTCACACCCTCAAATTTCCACAAACGGGTATTACCGTTAGGCGTGTGACTTCCAGGATCTCAGCCACTAGTTACACCAAACGGCACGTTAATTGTAAAACATAATTCATTTTTGAAGTTTAATATTACCAAAGACCAGTTTTTAAAGTAAACATAACAGAAGTTGCGGAAGCATAGTAAATCTTAATTGTTTAAATGGCGCAACACGCGCAAACCGAATAAATGAAAGTTACTGAAAAATATTAAATAAGCCACGTGAGATAATAAATGCATGAATGAATGCTCCTAATCGTGCGCGTCTTGTGAACCTGAAAGAAACATGCTAAAGTGTCAACACAAGGTTGGTGAGTTCACAGGTTTTGATAAACAGAACATAAAGTAAACCGATACAGTAAACAACGTAATATCAGTAGGTAACTAGTCTACTAAACCAGTTACTCAGTGTATGAAGTTCGAAACCAAAGTTGACAATCGAAACTGAACGCCTCGGCTGTGAATACCAGGTCACAGCAACAGAACTTAGGTCAATTAAACACCCGTTTGACGAACGTTGTGCTAGCGCGACTAGCCCGGGTGGGGTTTGTCAAACCCAGCAGATCTACTCAGAATTGCCTCGCTATACTACATACATTAACGGTTCGAGAGTGAGGACTTAAGTGGTATCACACTAGTAAACAGGTGATATTACAATAATACTGATCAATGAAAATGAAATTGTTTCCACGTTTCTACTTGCGTAGTAACGGACCGAAGGGCAAAGTATACGAACATAGTATCATGTATAAGCAGTATCACAACAATCCAATGTAATGTAACGTTTATGAAACAACATGTTTCTCTCCCCCGAAAATAGTATAAAGTAAAAGTGGGGCTGTAAACTCACCTTGAATTGATGTAATGTATATGAACAAGAACTTCAAAGAATTAGGCAATGCACGATCAAGCACGATCGATACCTATTATTAATTATAACTAAGTCTTTAAAATGTGTTTATTGCGAATAAATATATTTGGTAAGATTCGGGTTGGTTTGGTTTGACGTACACGATTTGATATACTAACAATACCATGTATTAATAATATTATCAATATTGATATTAATGATAACAATGGTATATTTATAATGTTAATAATTGTATTTGTGAATAATTTGTAAAATTATTACATATAATTCTTACATTTAACATAATTAATCCGTAATTAAATAATATAAGGTTCATTAATATCTTGATGATTATTGTTTAAAGTCCATTTTATAAGCTAACTGTTTTATAACATTTGTAATAACTTTTATAAATAAATAAATAAATAGGTTTTTAAAGTAATATTTTTCCAGAAAATAATTATATAATTTTTGAAATAAACAAGGTTTATAAAAACTGTTTATATAATTTTACAAATTTTCTGTATTTTTAAAAGGTTCAAAAAGGCCATTAAATAATAATGTTGGGGGCAGGGTTCGAACCCGTGACCCCTAGGTTTGCATTTGGACCGGGAACCAGTGAACCAAAGGCCTCAGCCGCACAATAGCTCGGTCCCAAATCCTTTTAACACATCCTAGCCGAATACCCCCACATCATATAAAACCTAACTTCGATCCGAATCAAATTGAAGCCTGAAATTCGAATGATCACTGCAATAGACATGGGGCTTTTATTCCCCATGTCAAATCGAGTGTATACATATGTTCAATTACCTGATTGATCATGATTCGAAGTGAATCAATACGAAGAACAAGCCGCGACTACAGTAAGGTGGATTCATGGTTCAAACGTTGTTATTAATCAAATTAACTTTGCAGGAAGCTTCTAATGGTGATGTAGATGCAAAGCCCCTTGTCAATTTTGGAGCTTGAAGCCCGAATGATGGTGTTCGACCAAGCTGCAGGTCGTGCGGTTTATGTGTTTCATTGATGATGGTTAAGCATGTTTTATACTAAATTGAAAGTGGAAGTTTATTGGAGACAGGTATTCGATTGTTTGGGTGCGTTTTACTTTGATTATAATAGCGATTTTAGTGGGCGATTGTGAAGTTGGTCGGCCGAACTTTCGGTCGAGTGGAAATCGCACTACTCGGCTTTATTTTGTTAAATTTGTTCGTGGGTTAGGTTCGTATCATCCACTAGAAGATGTCGGGACGATTTAATTGAGTTAAAAACGAGTATTGTGGACGTTTGGGGGTCGCCGGAGCCGCGCCGGATCTTCGCCGGCCGGCGACCGGAAATCGAGGGGATAGTTGGGCGGGTGGTTTGGGTTTTAAGAATTACACAAATGGTCCCTATACTTCCAAGTTTTTATTATTTCATGCAAAAACCTTTTAAATCAGGTTTCTATAATTACAAAATAACCCCTTAACTTCTTTAAATCCAGATTTAATAATTTTTATAAATTATTATTTTTAATATTATTATTATTATTATTATTATTATTATTGTTATCATTATTTTATTATTATTATTAATCTTACTAAATAATAAAATGGACTAATTTGCGATAGTATTAACCGAAAAAAATTCGGGTTGTCACATTATCCCTTGTTGAAGAAATTTTCGTCCTGAAAATTAGAACACACGCGTTAACGAACTACTAGCAAGCAAGCTGGTCAGTGAGTAAGCTGATTAGTTATCTAGGACATAGGCAAGATAGGGTCTCCGGGAGTTTCTGAACAAACCGTAAGGTTTCGTGAGAGCTATTTCTTGCTCACGGTGTAGATATGATGACTTATACTGACTACAACGTTACCACCAGACCAAATTCACCGGACTTAGCATGCACGACAAATTACAATTATGTGTGCACCCGTAATGATAATTTGCTTTGCATGATCACTCCGGTTCCTCCTGTCAGGCTATAATGTCTTGTCAGGTACAGTGGTCATCAACGATAGGAGTACCTAATATGTAGGTGTTATACCGGGGTCTATCAATCAAGTATTCGAAAGAACCAGTAAGGTTCAGGAATCGTTGAAACGCCAAAGTAATTTGACTCATTTGTCTTAGAGGCTTGTGTATTGACCATAGTTTATCACTCATCCCAGAAATCCCCAGGTAAGCATACCAGGTCTCGCAATGAGATATATGCGATATGCTTGCCTTAGCCCGAGGGCCTTTTGCCAGGAAATCCAGAATACAGGTGTCTATGTGTCACACAAATCACGAAGAACATTTAGGCGATGCCAAATGCACACAAACTTTCCCGTGACTCACAGCAACTTGGAGCCACCATCCCGGTAGCCATATGCTCACAGGGATATGTTAAAGCAAAACTTTTCAGGTAATCAAAAGTTTGGGAAACCTCGTAAGTAACCCTTCCCGTGACTCACAGCAACTCGGAGTCACCCTCCCTGTAGACGAACACTTACACGAAGACGCCAAAGCAAACAGTTCTTGAGCAGGTAAAAAACTAGTAAGGCATGCAAACAAAACCAACTAACAAACTAAACGTGTCTATATGCGTGTGACTAAGGCAACGGCTATAGTCTAAATGCAATGCAAATGAGATGCAATGTCAATTTAGTTCGCTATAACCAATGGCTCTGATACCAATCTGTCACCCCTCAAATTTCCACAAACGGGGTATTACCGTTAGGCGTGTGACTTCCAGTATCTCAGCCACTAGTTACACCAAACGACACGTTAATTGTAAAACATAATTCATTTTGAAGTTTAATATTACCAAAGACCAAGTTTTTAAAGTAAACATAACAGAAGTTGCGGAAGCATAGTAAATCTTAATTGTTTAAATGGCGCAACACGCGCAAACCGAATAAATGAAAGTTACTGAAAAATATTAAATAAGCCACGTGAGATAATAAATGCATGAATGAATGCTCCTAATCGTGCGTGTCTTGTGAACCTGAAAGAAACATGCTAAAGTGTCAACACAAGGTTGGTGAGTTCACAGGTTTTGATAAACAGAACATAAAGTAAACCGATACAGTAAACAACGTAATATCAGTAGGTAGCTAGTCTACTAAACCAGTTACTCAGTGTATGAAGTTCGAAACTGAAGCTGACAATCGAAACTGAACGCCTCGGCTGTGAATACCAGGTCACAGCAACAGAACTTAGGTCAATTAAACACCCGTTTGACGAACGTTGTGCTAGCGCGACTAGCCCGGGTGGGGTTTGTCAAACCCAGTAGATCTACTCAGAATTGCCTCGCTATACTACATACATTAACGGTTCGAGAGTGAGGACTTAAGTGGTATCACACTAGTAAACAGGTGATATTACAATAATACTGATCAATGAAAATGAAATTGTTTCCACGTTTCTACTTGCGTAGTAACGGACCGAAGGGCAAAGTATACGAACATAGTATCATGTATAAGCAGTATCACACAATCCAATGTAATGTAACGTTTATGAAAACAACATGTTTTCTCTCCCCCGAAAATAGTATAAAGTAAAAGTGGGGCTGTAAACTCACCTTGAATTGATGTAATGTATATGAACAAGAACTTCAAAGAATTAGGCAACGCACGATCAAGCACGATCGATACCTATTATTAATTATAACTAAGTCTTTAAAATGTGTTTATTGCGAATAAATATATTTGGTAAGATTCGGGTTGGTTTGGTTTGACGTACACGATTTGATATACTAACAATACCATGTATTAATAATATTATCAATATTGATATTAATGATAACAATGGTATATTTATAATGTTAATAATTGTATTTGTGAATAATTTGTAAAATTATTACATATAATTCTTACATTTAACATAACTAATCCGTAATTAAAATAATATAAGGTTCATTAATATCTTGATAATTATTGTTTAAAGTCCATTTTACAAACTAACTGTTTTATAACATTTGTAATAACTTTTATAAATAAATAAATAAATAGCTTTTTAAAGTAATATTTTTCCAGAAAATAATTATATAATTTTTGAAATAAACAAGGTTTATAAAAACTGTTATATAATTTTTATAAATTTTCTGTATTTTTAAAAGGTTCAAAAAGGCCTTTAAAAAAATAATGTTGGGGGCAGGGTTCGAACCCGTGACCCCTAGGTTTGCATTTGGACAGGGAACCAGTGAACCAAAGGCCTCAGCCGCACAATAGCTCGGTCCCAAATCCTTTAACACATCCCAGCTGAATACCCCCACATCATATAAACCCTAACTTCGATCCGAATCAAATTGAAGCCCGAAATTCGAATGATCACTGCAATAGACATGGGGCTTTTGTTCCCCATGTCAAATCGAGTGTATACATATGTTCAATTACCTGATTGATCATGATTCGAAGTGAATCAATACGAAGAACAAGCCGCGACTACAGTAAGGTGGATTCATGGTTCAAACGTTGTTATTAATCAAATTAACTTTGCAGGAAGCTTCTAATGGTGATGTAGATGCAAGCCCCTTGTCAATTTTGGAGCTTGAAGCCCGAATGATGGTGTTCGACCAAGCTGCAGGTCGTGCGGTTTATGTGTTTCATTGATGATGGTTAATCATGTTTTATACTAAATTGAAAGTGGAAGTTTATTGGAGACAGGTATTCGATTGTTTGGGTGCGTTTTACTTTGATTATAATAGCGATTTTAGTGCGCGATTGTGAAGTTGGTCGGCCGAACTTTCGGTCGAGTGGAAATCGCACTACTCGGCTTTATTTTGTTAAATTTGTTCGTGGGTTAGGTTCGTATCATCCACTAGAAGATGTCGGGACGATTTAATTGAGTTAAAAACGAGTATTGTGGACGTTTGGGGGTCGCCGGAGCCGCGCCGGATCTTCGCCGGCCGGCGACCGGAAAATCGAGGGGATAGTTGGGCGGGTGGTTTGGGTTTTAAGAATTACACAAATGGTCCCTATACTTCCAAGTTTTTATTATTTCATGCAAACCTTTTAAATCAGGTTTCTATAATTACAAAATAACCCCTTAACTTCTTTAAATCCAGATTTAGTAAATTTTTATAAATTATTATTTTAATATTATTATTATTATTATTATTGTTATCATTATTTTTATTATTATTATTAATCTTACTAAATAATAAAATGGATTAATTTGCAATAGTATTAACCGAAAAAAAATTCGGGTTGTCACACGCATGTTGAGTTCTTTCTGATTCAGGATGTGTTGAAGGCTCTTATGATTTGTGTAGATGATGCATTTGGTTCCATACAGATAGTGTCTCCATATCTTGAGTGCAAATACTACCGCGCCCAACTCCAAATCACGAGTTGTGTAGTTCTTTTCATGCACCTTGAGTTGTCGTGAGGCATAGGCAATCACCTTGTCTTTCTGCATTAGCACATAACCCAATCCTTGATGTGAAGCATCGCAGTACACCACAAAATCATCAGTTCCGTCTGGAAGGGACAATATCGGTGCGTTGCATAACTTCTCTTTCAACGTTTGGAATGCTTGTTCTTGTGCTTTCCCCCAATCAAACTTCTTGTCTTTCTGAGTCAACAATGTTAACGGTTGAGCAATCTTTGAGAATTTGCAATGAAGCGACGATAGTATCCGGCCAATCCTAAGAATTGCCGTATCTCTGAAGGTGTCCGGGGTGCATCCCACTTCTTCACTGCTTTGATCTTTTCGGGATCTACATGAATCCCATTTTCGTTAACCACATAACCCAAAAATTTCACTTCTCGAAGCCAAAACTCGTACTTCGAGAGTTTAGTGACAAGTTTCTCTTCTTGTAACAGACTCAGTATGGCCCGAAGATGTTTCTCGTGATCTTCTTTCGAACGAGAGTAGATAAGTATATCGTCTATGAACACGATCATGAACTTATCCAAGTAAGGTTTGCACACTCGATTCATCAGATCCATGAACACAGCTGGTGCATTAGTGTAAGGCCCCGCTCACCGGGCACCTTACGGTTGGTTCTTCATTGCATATATTTTAGATAAACAATGTATAAACATACTTTTAATACGTGATCATAACATACGCAGCGGAATTAATAAAGAAGACATAAATACATTCTCATTCATTCATAAAAGTCATTACATCATTGACATAATTACAAAATACAACTTGCTTTACACATCCTAACTTTACTATGATTGCTGGGGAGACACATAGAAACCCGAGATTATCTAACAATCTCGTTTATTCGAATCCTCAGCAATCATAGGGGCATACTATACTATGATTGCTGCTGATGCATATTCCTCAACAATCATAGGGTCGTACAGCGACCTCTACTGAAATAAGAAAATATATTTTTCTTCATAAAGAAGATATTAAATTCAAAATATATAAAGGAGATTTCTTGAGTGATCTCGTTGATTCAGATCCTCAAGAAATCTCGTAATGGCAGGCAACGTGACTTGTTGCGTGCGTTATGGGCCCGCAACACGTGACGTTGCAGCATTACAAAATGGAGAATGCCCTCCCAAAAGAGCTGAGTAGCCGTCTTGTGCCATCCTCAGCAACACTACCTGCGAACTGGAAAACACATAAAGTCAGCGTTGCTGAGTGAGTTCTAGTTTTTGTAATAAAACATACTTTCATTCTTATTAACCGTTCTTTCATACATGTGCTCATACATCATACGTACACGCAGAGAATATTATTATTATCTTATTATTCATTACTTACTTTCGTTCGTGTACACTTCCTCATTCTCGTTTACTTTCATACATACATACTTTACATACTTCACATACTTTCGTATGTCTTTTCTTTCATTCATACTTTCACTACATATGTTCGAACCTTCATTCTGTTTATTCATTCATTTATTACTTTCGTTCGAACGTTCATTACATTCGGTGACATGTACACTACCCCCTTTCATCATACGTACTACTGGTGCTGGACCTGTGGTGGTTAGCCACGAACGTTGTGCACAAATGCTGATCCAGTCACCTAGGGTAGGTACAAGCACCACTTATCTTTCACTTTACTTCTGGATCAATGCCGTATGCTTTACCCCGAACGTTGTGCACAAATGCTGGTGCTGGACCTGTGATGATCAATCACGAACGTTGTGCACTAATGCTGATCCAGTCACCTGGGGTAAGCAGCAAGGATCCCATACATACTTCTGGTCAATCACAAAGACTGACCCCGATGTACATCCTTCGGGGTAGCTAACCCGTACACCGTTGAGCTAACACCTGCCAGGGGTGTGCACCTCCTTCATTTTTGCTTGCAAGCCTTTATTACATTCATTCATTCGTTAATGCATGCATTCATTCATCATGTTCCTTCTTTCATTATCTTTCACTTTACGTTCTTAATACATTCGTTACATTCGTTCATTCATTCACGTAAAGTTATTAAAAGATAAGACACATACACATAAGGAACATAATTACTTACATATCATCAGTATTCATCATCTACCATGACAACATCATTCTAACATACATACATCATACATACAATTCTACATTCACTCACATCAGCCCTGTTCGGGCGACTGAACTACTGCCAGTCGCATGTCCTCCATGCGACTGGGCCATGCGATTGGGCTATCATGCGAATGGGTACTCACACGTGCGATTGGACTTCCTTCCGTACGACTAGACACTATGCGACTGGATTATATGCGACTAACTCTTAACCGTACGACTGAACTACTCTGCGATTGAACTTATGCGACCGAAACTCTCAGTCGCATCACCTATCGTGCGACTGAGACTTAATCGGGCGTCTGGGCCTCAGTCGGGCGATTGGACATCAACTCATACTCATTCGGCCGAATGGCCCTCCAGTCGCATAACCCTAACTGGGCTGCGACTGGAGTTCATCACGAACAGCAGCCGCGAACCCCCGCACCCAAACTCGTCAAAAACCCATTTTTAGCCCAAATTGACCCTCCCAAAGCTCAGGGATTCATACAAGGACATCATACAAGCATATACAAGTCCTACTTCTTACTATAAACGCATTACTCATAGTTTACTCAAATGGGTCAACTTACACTTTTACAAAACTAGGGTTTATATGTGATTCCAGCCCCAAAATCAGTTAAAAACTTGTAAATGAGGGGTCTTAGAACTCACATTGTCAGGTAGAAGTTGGTGAGCTTCGGATTAGCTTGCTTCCCGACAATCGGGCAGCACTTTCCCCTCTCTCTTTCTTCTCTCGGTCTCTTTCTGCTCTCTGTCGCCTCTGCTCTCTCTCCCCGACTGGAAAAATGGGAGGAGAGTGGAGCTGCTCCCCTTTTATACCCACAGCTCAGTCGCATCTGGTCCAGGGGCGACTGGACCTTCAGTCGCATGAACACTATGCGATTGGACCCCAATCGCACATGTTCCATGCGGCTCATACTCCATTCGGGCGGTTGAACTCCAATCGTGCGGTTGAGCTTCAATCGGCCGAATAGCCATGCGGTTGAACTTCAGTCGCATAAATCACAGGCGACTGAAGCTCAGTCGCATCACATGCTGAGAAGTCAAACTTTCGGGTGTTACAAGTCCACCCCCCTTATTTTAGGTTTCGTCCCCGAAACCTGTTACTCTTCGAACAATCGTGGGTAATGCTGCCTCATTTCTTCTTCAGTTTCCCACGTCGACTCGGATCCCTTCCTGTGCCGCCACTGTACACGCACAAGGGGAACCACTTTATTTCTCAACCTCTTCTCTTTGCGATCTATGATCGCCACTGGTTGCTCTACATAGTTGAGCTTTTCGTCTACCTCGATATCACCCAGTGGAACGACCATGTCTTCGTCCGCCAAACATTTCCTCAGATGAGACACATGGAAAGTTGGGTGGATTCCACTTAGTTTGTCTGGCAGATCTAACCTATAGGCCACCTCCCCTACTCGAGCCACGATTCGGAAAGGGCCTATATATCGCGGACTCAACTTACCCCGCTTCCGGAATCGAATGATCCCTTTCCAAGGTGAGACCTTCAACATGACCCGGTCTCCCACTTGGAACTCAATTGGTCTGCGTCGTTTGTCGGCATACGACTTCTGTCGGTCTTTGGCAGCTTTCATATACGCTTTAATTCTTTCGAGCTTTTCATTCGTAGCCTCTACCACTTCGACGCTTCCCAATTCTTGCTGACCAATTTCACCCCAACAGACGGGGGTCCTGCATCTTCTACCGTATAACATCTCGTAAGGTGGCATGCCAATACTAGCATGATAACTGTTGTTGTACGAGAACTCAGCTAACGGTAGATGGTCATCCCAACTTCCACCGAAGTCAATAACACATGCCCGAAGCATATCCTCCAAGGTCTGAATGGTCCTTTCCGACTGACCATCAGTTTGAGGATGATAAGCCGTGCTAATATGCAATCTCGTCCCCATAGCATCGTGGAATTTCTTCCAAAATTTGGATGTAAACCGTGTGTCGCGATCAGATACAATCGACACCGGTACACCGTGACGAGTCACAATTTCTTTGATGAAAAGATCAGCCAACTTCTCGGACGAATAAGTCTCCCGCATCGGTAAGAAGTGAGCACTCTTCGTCAATCGATCCACAATCACCCAGATCGTATCATACCCTTTAGGGGTACGTGGCAGCTTTGTGATGAAATCCATGGTGATGTGTTCCCACTTCCACTCCGGGATGTCCAAAGGTTGAATCTTTCCATACGGCTTCTGGTGCTCCGCCTTCACTTGCAAACATGTGAGGCATTTACTCACATACTCCACCACATCGCGTTTCATACCCGGCCACCAATAATCTTTCTTCATATCTTGGTACATTTTGGTAGCACCAGGATGAATGGAGTATCGAGACTTATGGGCTTCATCCAGAATCTTCATTCGCAGATCCCCTAGACGAGGGATCCACATACGCCCAAACCGAGTTCTAACACCCGTCGCGTTCTCACCCAACTCCGCGACCAGACCTCTCATTCGTTCGGAGTTAAGATGTTCGTCTTTCAAAGCCTCATCTTGGAACTCTTTGACCTGTTTCATCACGTCGGAGGTCATGATTAGCTGGTACGCCTTCACTCGTATTGGCTCGGGCCTCTCCTTTCGGCTAAGGGCATCAGCCACCACGTTAGCCTTGCCCGGTGGTAATGGATTTCACAATCGTAGTCTTTTATTAGTTCCAACCACCGTCTCTGCCTCATATTCAGATCTTTCTGCTCGAAGAAGTACTTCAAGCTTTTGTGGTCTGTGAAGATGGTGCACTTCGTCCCGTATAAATAGTGCCGCCAAATCTTTAACGCGAAGACCACTGCTGCTAGCTCCAGGTCATGGGTAGGATAATTGACCTCATGAACTTTCAGCTGTCGGGATGCATAGGCTATCACCTTTCCTCTCTGCATTAATACACACCCCAACCCCGAGTAGGAGGCATCAGAATAAACCACCAAATCTTCACTCCCCTCGGGTAACGCCAATACTGGAGCTTGAGTCAATCTCATCTTCAGTTCTTCAAACGCCTTCTCCTGAGCTTGACCCCATACAAATTTCATATCCTTCGGGTCAACTTTGTCAGTGGAGAAGCAATTTTGGAAAAGTCTTGGATAAACCTTCGGTAGTAGCCCGCCAAACCCAAGAAACTACGGATCTCGGACGGCGTCTTCGGAGACTTCCATTGCATTACTGCTTCCACCTTTGCCGGATCAACTAGAATCCCATCCGGATTTACCACGTGACCCAAGAACTGAACTTCACGCAACCAAATGCGCATTTGGAGAACTTTGCATACAACTTCTCCCTTCTCAGTGTCTCCAGAACTTCGCGAATGTGACCGGCATGTTCAGTCTCGCTTTTTGAATAAATCAAGATGTCATCAATGAATACAATCACTGATTTATCCAACATCGGCCGGCACACCCTGTTCATCAGATCCATAAAAGCAGCCGGCGCGTTGGTCAAACCAAATGACATAACGAGGAACTCATAATGACCGTAGCGCGTACGAAAAGCTGTTTTAGGGATATCCTGCTCCTTCACCTTCAGTTGATGGTAGCCTGATCGAAGATCTATGCGTGAAAACCAACTAGCACCCTGAAGTTGATCAAACAAGTCGTCGATCCTCGGCAAGGGGTATCTGTTCTTTACTGTCAGCTTATTCAGCTCGCGGTAGTCGATGCACATCCTCATACTACCGTCCTTCTTCTTTACAAACAGGACCGGAGCACCCCAAGGTGAGATACTCGGTCTGATAAACCCCTTATCCAGTAGCTCTTGTAACTGCTCCATCAACTCTTTCATCTCTGTCGGGGCCAATCGGTATGGTGCCTTGGCAACAGGTTGGGCGCCTGGTACTAAATCAATTTGGAACTCGATCTCTCGGTCAGGTGGCAATCCCGATAAGTCTTCTGGGAACACGTCTGGGAACTCACACACAACCGGAACATCAGACAGTTGTGGTGCTGGCTTCTCTACATCTTTCACATAACATAAATAGGCGCTACATCCACGCCTCATACATTTCCCCGCCACTGCCATTGAGATCACTTTCGGAATTGTAGTAACCCGATCCCCATAAACTGTCACTGGACTACCGTCAGGCGCTGTCAAACTGATCATCTTCTTGCGACACACAATGTTCGCCTCGAAATCTGCCAACCAATCCATCCCAAGCACCAAATCGAAACCACCTAACGTCATAGCAAAGGGTTTAACTGGGAATTTGTGACCCTCCAGTTCCACATCGCAACCCTCAATTACCTCGCAAATCCTGGTGGTTTTACCTATAGCAGTCTCTACATCAAACGGCACATCCACACGCCTACTACTAACAGGCAATTTGGCACTAAAAGCAGCAGAAATAAAACTCCTACTGGCACCTGAATCAAATAATACTGAGGCTAGAGTTTGGTTCACCAGAAACGTACCGGACACTACATCAGGGTCCGTTCTAGCCTCTTCCTGCGTCATCGTGAATGCTCTGGCGCTTGCCTTCGACCCTTCACCCACTGCCTTCTTTCCGCCGGAACCCCAGGCCTCGGCTTCTTGCAATCTTTGTTCATATGACCACTTTCCCCGCAGTTAAAGCACTTCATCGCCCTACACTCCTTAGCCATATGACCGGGCTTTCCACACTTAAAACATACATTCAGCCCCCATCTGCATTCACCACCGTGCTCTCGCCCACACTTTTCACACTTTCTCGACCCTGCACCTGTCACGACCACACGGCGATCATCAACCCGTGCCTTCTTACTACTTGTCGAAGTATCACCCCGACCAGACCTCTTTCCTTGCCACTTCCTCTCATCACTTCCCTTCTTACTGCCCTCAGATTTCACCAAGGCAGCTCGTTCATCATACAACCTCCCAGCTAAATCTACCGCCGACCTGAAAGTACTCGGTCGGGCGGAAATCAAATGCCAACGAATTTCGGATGGCAGCCCCTGAATATACCGGTTGATCTTTCGAGACACCGGCGTCACTTGCTCTGGCACCAACAGCGCCAACTCGTTAAACTTAGTCGTGTACTGCTGATGGGTCATCGTTCCCGCCTCCAGCTGCAGGAACTCCCTTTCTATCCTATCCATTTCCCGACGAGGACTGAATTCCTCGATCACCAGCCTTTTCAACTCAGCCCACTTCATCTTCCCTATTGCCCTGGTACCCTCGGCTTGAACAATATTTTTCCACCAACATAAAGCCGACCCTATGAAAGAGTGGGTAGCAAACTTCACCTTCTTGTCCTCCTGGCAGTCACTAATATCGAGGACAGCTTCCATTTCCATCACCCATTGGTGAGCATCAGTAGCGGTACCGGAGCCATCAAAAGTTGGAGGCTTGCACCTCATGAATTTCCCATAATCACAACCCCGGGCTGTCTCCCGTACCTGTTCTTCCTCTTCTTCCTCTTCCTCATCGGACAATACTGTTTCTACCCCTGCCTGTTGCTGTCTACCCGAGGACCGATTCCTCCCTCGTCTATCCTCCTCACGTACTGCCTTTATCGCCTCGGTCATTACAGTCGGTAAAATCGTCTGCATAACCTGGTGCACTTCCTCAATCACTGCCTCTTTTACCGAGGCTCTCAACTTGGCGCTTTCGTCCGTCCCTTCCTGGTGAGGAATCTCGTTCTCCTCACGAACTACTTTCTCTTTCCTAAGTCTTCCTCGCGTGATACGCGGCTCATCACCACGTTCACCATCACGGGAAGCATCAGATGATCTATCACCGACCATCTTCTATCACACTGAAAGATTAAAACACCAACACGGTCATTCAAGGAAATAGCTCAGTTTATGTCAAGTATAATAAGTCCCTAATTACAGTGGCCAGTTGTGATTAGCCACTTACTCTACTCTTCGTACCCCGAGCATCACTTATCCTGACTACATTAGTATCTCAGTCTAACAGTACACATAATTCGCATCACATGCGCATATAATAACCAGTTAATCTTTAAGAAAATACCTGATGGCACGCGACTACTCAGATGGCATTCTCATTCTCCCCGTCCCATTCTCAGTTTAAGTTTAGGTTTATTATGAAAATTTACCCATTTTACTTAAACTTTTGCTCTGATACCAACTTGTAAGGCCCCGCTCACCGGGCACCTTACGGTTGGTTCTTCATTGCATATATTTTAGATAAACAATGTATAAACATACTTTTAATACGTGATCATAACATACGCAGCGGAATTAATAAAGAAGACATAAATACATTCTCATTCATTCATAAAAGTCATTACATCATTGACATAATTACAAAATACAACTTGCTTTACACATCCTAACTTTACTATGATTGCTGGGGAGACACATAGAAACCTGAGATTATCTAACAATCTCGTTTATTCGAATCCTCAGCAATCATAGGGGCATACTATACTATGATTGCTGCTGATGCATATTCCTCAACAATCATAGGGTCGTACAGCGACCTCTACTGAAATAAGAAAATATATTTTTCTTCATAAAGAAGATATTAAATTCAAAAATATATAAAGGAGATTTCTTGAGTGATCTCGTTGATTCAGATCCTCAAGAAATCTCGTAATGGCAGGCAACGTGACTTGTTGCGTGCGTTATGGGCCCGCAACACGTGACGTTGCAGCATTACAAAATGGAGAATGCCCTCCCAAAAGAGCTGAGTAGCCGTCTTGTGCCATCCTCAGCAACACTACCTGCGAACTGGAAAACACATAAAAGTCAGCGTTGCTGAGTGAGTTCTAGTTTTTGTAATAAAACATACTTTCATTCTTATTAACCGTTCTTTCATACATGTGCTCATACATCATACGTACACGCAGAGAATTATTATTATCTTATTATTCATTACTTACTTTCGTTCGTGTACACTTCCTCATTCTCGTTTACTTTCATACATACATACTTTACATACTTCACATACTTTCGTATGTCTTTTCTTTCATTCATACTTTCACTACATACGTTCGAACCTTCATTCTGTTTATTCATTCATTTATTACTTTCGTTCGAACGTTCATTACATTCGGTGACATGTACACTACCCCCTTTCATCATACGTACTACTGGTGCTGGACCTGTGGTGGTTAGCCACGAACGTTGTGCACAAATGCTGATCCAGTCACCTAGGGTAGGTACAAGCACCACTTATCTTTCACTTTACTTCTGGATCAATGCCGTATGCTTTACCCCGAACGTTGTGCACAAATGCTGGTGCTGGACCTGTGATGATCAATCACGAACGTTGTGCACTAATGCTGATCCAGTCACCTGGGGTAAGCAGCAAGGATCCCATACATACTTCTGGTCAATCACAAAGACTGACCCCGATGTACATCCTTCGGGGTAGCTAACCCGTACACCGTTGAGCTAACACCTGCCAGGGGTGTGCACCTCCTTCATTTTTGCTTGCAAGCCTTTATTACATTCATTCATTCGTTAATGCATGCATTCATTCATCATGTTCCTTCTTTCATTATCTTTCACTTTACGTTCTTAATACATTCGTTACATTCGTTCATTCATTCACGTAAAGTTATTAAAAGATAAGACACATACACATAAGGAACATAATTACTTACATATCATCAGTATTCATCATCTACCATGACAACATCATTCTAACATACATACATCATACATACAATTCTACATTCACTCACATCAGCCCTGTTCGGGCGACTGAACTACTGCCAGTCGCATGTCCTCCATGCGACTGGGCCATGCGATTGGGCTATCATGCGAATGGGTACTCACACGTGCGATTGGACTTCCTTCCGTACGACTAGACACTATACGACTGGATTATATGCGACTAACTCTTAACCGTACGACTGAACTACTCTGCGATTGAACTTATGCGACCGAAACTCTCAGTCGCATCACCTATCGTGCGACTGAGACTTAATCGGGCGTCTGGGCCTCAGTCGGGCGATTGGACATCAACTCATACTCATTCGGCCGAATGGCCCTCCAGTCGCATAACCCTAACTGGGCTGCGACTGGAGTTCATCACGAACAGCAGCCGCGAACCCCCGCACCCAAACTCGTCAAAAACCCATTTTTAGCCCAAATTGACCCTCCCAAAGCTCAGGGATTCATACAAGGACATCATACAAGCATATACAAGTCCTACTTCTTACTATAAACGCATTACTCATAGTTTACTCAAATGGGTCAACTTACACTTTTACAAAACTAGGGTTTATATGTGATTCCAGCCCCAAAATCAGTTAAAAACTTGTAAATGAGGGGTCTTAGAACTCACATTGTCAGGTAGAAGTTGGTGAGCTTCGGATTAGCTTGCTTCCCGACAATCGGGCAGCACTTTCCCCTCTCTCTTTCTTCTCTCGTTCTCTTTCTGCTCTCTGTCGCCTCTGCTCTCTCTCCCCGACTGGAAAAATGGGAGGAGAGTGGAGCTGCTCCCCTTTTATACCCACAGCTCAGTCGCATCTGGTCCAGGGGCGACTGGACCTTCAGTCGCATGAACACTATGCGATTGGACCCCAATCGCACATGTTCCATGCGGCTCATACTCCATTCGGGCGGTTGAACTCCAATCGTGCGGTTGAGCTTCAATCGGCCGAATAGCCATGCGGTTGAACTTCAGTCGCATAAATCACAGGCGACTGAAGCTCAGTCGCATCACATGCTGAGAAGTCAAACTTTCGGGTGTTACAATTAGTCATTCCGAACGGCATGCCTAAGAACTCATAGTGCCCGTAACGAGTCCTGAATGCTGTTTTCGGTATTTCATCCTCAAAAACCCTTAGTTGATGATATCCAGAACGAAGATCAATCTTGGAGAAATATAAAGCTCCTTGCAGCTGATCAAATAAGTCATCAATTCTGGGAAGAGGATACCGATTCTTCACAGTCAACTTGTTCAACTCGCGATAATCGATACACATGCGGAACGACCCATCTTTCTTTTTGACATACAAGACCGGTGCTCCCCATGGCGAATGACTCGGCCGAATGAAACCCTTCTCCAGTAGTTCTTGTTATTGGCTAGATAACTCTTGCATTTCGGATGGGGACAACCGATACGGTGCTTTTGCTATCGGCGTAGCTCCAGGAACCAACTCTATACGAAATTCCACCTGTCGTGGAGGAGGTAAACCCGACAAGTCATTAGGGAATACTCCCGGAAAATCTCGTACTACAGGAATATCTACCAACTTGTTGCCTTCTTCTTTCCTTCCCACTACATGGGCCAGAAATGCATAACACTGCTTTTGTAAACATCATCACGTCTTCATGCAAGTGATAAGCTTTAGAGTTCTTCCCGGTCGTTCTCCTTAAATCTTAAGTATCTCCCCGTTTGGCATGGGGATTCGTACTACTTTCTCCCGACAAACAATCTCGGCTGCATGTTTCGACAACCAATCCATTCCCATAATCACATCAAAACTTCCCAACTCAAAAGGTATTAAGTCTATGTTGAAGGCATGGTTTTCCAATATCATGGAACACTTTCGAATAATGTCATTGGCCTGTACAACTCTACCGTTGGCCATTTCTACGGAAAAGCTAGTTTCTAGTCTACTAGGGTTCAAGGCAAGCATGTGTGCAAAATCGGAAGATAAGAAACTATTGTCTGCCCCAGTATCAAATAGTATGGATGCGAAGTGGTGATTGAGGAAGTACGTACCCGTAACAACATTTAGGTCCTGACGGGCATCATTTGCTCCTATAATGAACGACGTCCTATGGCAGCATTTCCTTGATTCCCTTGGCCCGGATTACCAGCTATGGCCATCACTTGCTGCTGGTTATTCCCTTGTTGACCCGGTGCCCTATTCAGTCTGGGACACATGTTCCGGTACTGACCAAGACCTCCACACTCATAACAAGCCCTGGCATTCCCGACAGGGTTAACCGCGTTGACGGGTGCTACCAGATTCAGTGCAGTTCTACAATCCTTCGCTAAGTGCCCCGGGCGCCTACAATTCGCACACATCCGACACGGCGTTGCTGGGGGATGATGAAGAGTGCACCTGTTACATTTCGGGTGCGGCCCAGCATATTCTTTCGTTTCTTGATTCACAGCCACAAAATTTCGGGTTGTCTTGTCTTTCTTATCAAATCTTCCGGTGTTAGACCGGCTCGTTTCCCCAACCTCCTTTCTCTTCTCTGCTCCCCTGCCCAACATCCCTGTTCTTACCATCTCATCAGTTAGAGCGCCGGCCTTCAGGATTGCGCTCTGAATCGTGGGAGGAGCAGCTGCTGTTACCAATGCTCGGAGTTGAGGCGCGAGTCCCCAAATGTACCTTTCAATTCTCTTCGATTCCGGTGTTACCAAATGTGGAACTAGCCTTGCCAACTCGTGAAAACGATCAGTGTAAGCTGCGTGCCCAGCTCCTACCATCGCATGGTTCCAGAATTCCTACTCAAGTTTCTGCATCTCGTTGAGAGGGCAGTACTCCTCAGTAATCAGGGCTTTGAACTCATCCCAAGTCATTTGCATCGTAGATTCTCTTCCTCTAGCTTGAACCTGGGTGTTCCACCAGGTTAGTGCCTTGCCCTGTAGTGAACACGTGGCATACTTGATTTTTGACTGTCGATGCACTCACTGATGTCAATCACTGCCTCCATCTTTTCAAGCCATCTTGTTAGGGCTATCGCCCCACCTTTCCCGTCAAATTCTCGGGGTTTGCAGGCCACAAATTCCTTGTAGGAACATCCCCGTCTTGTATTATCGACCCCAGTTTCGTTCCCATTTGTTCCACCAATCCCAGTGTCTTCCCCTGTTCCTTGGTTATGCTGATCATTAGTATCATGATCCCCATGGAGATGATGATTCAGAAGACTGTCGCTCACTTGAGTCACAATAGTTAGAATCAGTGCGGCTAGCTGCTGAGCAATCATAGCAGCTATGTCAGGGTTGTCAGTTCCCTGATTGTTGCCAGCTGGAGCACCACCTGTTCTTGGTGGTCTACCCCTACCTCTGCCTTGTGGGGTCTCACCTTCTTGATTGGTACTACGTGTGGCTCTTCGAGGCGGCATCTTCTAATCATAGAAAGGTGTAAACATGTAAACTTTAGTAAACATGTAAACTTTAGTCACTTTAAGACACACGTATGATTCAACTCATCAAGTTCCAATATCCCATGCTTCGGTCCATCAAGATCATCACGTAGCCCAGTTTAAGCACATTCTTAGTATACCTGTAAGGCCCTCCTTTCTCAGGGGGACCTCACAGTTGGTCATTCACAGCAAAACATAGATTTAAAGCAATCATTTACTCATATATGTATAAATAACTATCGCAGCGGAAAATACGGTAATTTCAATTCGTTACAATGTAGATAAGTTAAAAGATAAACATTGTCTTTAAACATCAAAATTATTCAAAAGTCCTCTTAAGTTCTTCTTTATCAGGGATGCCAGTCTTTAGGTGCCAAGAAGCTTCAATTTCCATGCTCCCATCCCGTAGGCTCTAACTTTCACTTGTCAACTGATATGCATACAAAAGTCAGCATCGCTGAGTGAATTCTAGGTTTACTCTGTTAAATGACTTTCTTAAAAAGTAATAGCTTTAGCGGTTAAAAATAATCATCATCTATCAAACATCTATACCACGGGCTATTTCTTTATCGATACTTTATCATTTCTTGTTATTTATTACTCTTCTTTATCCGTCAATTCTCTGTCACAATCGGTGCCTAGGCTCGCCTAGGACTTTACCAACACGCCAATTAAGGACTTACTGTCGTACCCGATCAGGCCATTATTGTCATGCCAATTCAAGACTTACTGACCTGCCTGTTCAAGCATACTTTATCACTTTATCACTGGTGAGGGCACAACGAATGCAACCCTCCTTTATCAATTGCTTGCAAGGCTTTACTTTATCACTTTATCAAGGTACATGTTATGGGCCTCATAACCTTTCTTTAAGTTTCACTTTCATGTTTAGGTTATACATAATATAACACAACACAATACAAGGCAATTCATTAGAAAACCCCATTTTCCATATAAGATAGTGTATAAAACTTTACTTTAACAAACTGTTAATAAAAGTATGTATTTAGTATGCACACCGCCCCAAAACATTTAAAACATGCTTAAAATAGGGGATCTAGAACTCACCTGAACTTGTCCAATAGCTTAGATTCTAAGTCACCTAAGCTATAGCCTGAATACTCTAGCTGCACGAAAGGTAATATGCAAAAACGTCATTTTCTTCATAGTTTCGCCCATAGTTTCGCTACAGCGAAACTGCAGTTTCGCTGCCAGTTTCGCTGGGCAGCACTTCTGCTAGTTTCGCTAGACAGATTCGCTACCTTGAGCACCCAACTCTCGTTGGAATTTCCTAGTTTCACGAAGTCTATAGGTCAGTCTGGGTCTTAGCGAGATTACCGGCGAAACTATAGTTTCGCCCGAGCGAAACTGTAGTTTCGCTGGAATTTCTCCTAGTCTCGCTGAACCAATGTGCAGTTTCGCTGGTTAAATGCTTAAATTCGCTGGATCGCGGCCCAGTTTCGCTGGATGAACAGAAACTCAGATCCAGCCCGTTTTTAACCCAAAATCTTAACTTTTTACGTCCAAATCCTTAGTTTACCTTCCATGAAACCAAATCTAAGCTTTTTACATGTTTTCATATGTAAAAATTCGACCTTTATGTGTTTCTTTAAACTTTTCAAAACCCCAAACCCTAGAATCCGGGTTTTATCTACAGAGGGCCTTAGAGGTCGATTCTTACCTTGTTTTGTTACTCTTTCCTTGTGTTTTGATGCTCCAATCCACCAGAACTTCAATCCTTCCAACCTTCAAGCTACAAATCTTGAATTTCTTCATTTCTCTCTCTACTTTCTCTCTCTATGAATTTGGTGGCTAGGGTTTTAATATGATGGAATGGGACTGATTATGCATGCTTAAGGGCTGATTAGGGCCCTTAAACCCACCAAGTCTAGCCCATTAAGGCTAATTTGATCCATAGCCCACTAATTTACCCATTTATTTCTTAAATTAACCCTTAAAAGCCCATTATTATTAAATGGCTCGTTTCGGGAAATTTCGGGGCGTTACAAGTCTCCACCCCGTATTTAGGTTTCGTCCTCGAAACCTGACTCGTCGTTAAACAGATCGGGGTATTGGCGCCTCATTTCCTCCTCGGATTCCCAGGTGGCATCCGACCCCTTTCGGTGTTTCCATTGCACCTTGACTTGTTTGACTACTTTATTTCTCAATTGTTTCTCCTTCCGGTCCAGTATAGCTACTGGTTGTTCTACATAGTTCAGCTTCTCGTCCACCTCGATGTCATCTAGAGGTACGACTGCCTCATTCGGTGCTAAACATTTTCTTAAGTGCGACACATGAAAGGTAGGGTGAATCCCACTTAACTCTTCTGGAAGGTCTAGCCTGTAAGCTACATCCCCAACTCGTGCTAGTACCTCGAATGGTCCGATGAACCTGGGACTCAGTTTCCCCCTCTTCCTAAATCGGATGATTCCCTTCCATGGTGACACTTTTAGCATTACCCTGTCACCCACGCTGAACTCTATCGGTCTCCTTCTTCTGTCGGCGTATGACTTTTGTCTATCCTTGGCAGCCTTCATATACGCCTTGATTTTCTCCAACTTTTCCGTTGTAGCTTCCACGACTTCTAAGCTTCCTAGCTCCTTCTGTCCGACATCACCCCAACAAATAGGAGTTCTGCACCGTCGACCGTACAATAACTCATATGGGGGCATCTTAATACTGGCGTGGTAGCTGTTGTTATAGGAGAACTCTGCTAGTGGCAAATGATCATCCCAGTTACCGCCAAATTTGATAACGCATGCCCGAAGCATATCCTCCAGTGTCTGGATCGTTCTCTCTGTTTGCCCATCGGTTTGCGGGTGGTATGCGGTACTAACATGCAACCTCGCACCCATCTCTTCATTGAACTTTTTCCAAAACTTTGAGGTGAACCGCGTATCTCTATCTGAAACAATCGATACAGGCATACCATGTCGCGCCACAATTTCTCGGATAAATAGTTCAGCAAGCTTTTCTAAACTAATTGCTTTCTTGATTGGCAGGAAATGCGCACTTTTAGTCAGTCTATCCACAACCACCCATATCGCGTCACGGCCTTTCGTCGTGCGGGGTAGTTTGGTGATAAAGTCCATGGTAACATGTTCCCACTTCCACTCTGGCACTTCTAATGGCTGAACATAACCATAAGGTCTTTGGTGCTCAGCCTTCACCTGTAGGCACGTGAGACATTTATTTACATACGCAACTACATCTCTCTTCATCCCAGGCCACCAATAATCTTTCTTCAAGTCGTGGTACATCTTATTTGCGCCTGGATGTATTGAGTAGCAGGTCTTGTGCGCTTCATCCATAATCTTTTCCCGCAAGTCACCATGCTTCGGAACCCATATCCTGCCATGGAAGCTCTTAACACCCAAGGTGTTCTCTATCAATTCATCCACTTTTCCCACCATCCTTTCCTTATTGATTTGCTGCTCTTTTAAAGCGTCCATTTGAGCTTTGCTTATCATCCTCATAACATCTGGGGTCACTACTAGTTGGCACGCCTTCACCCGGATCGGTTCATATCCTTCCTTTCGGCTCAGGGCATCGGCTACCACGTTCGCCTTACCCGGGTGATAATGGATTTCACAGTCGTAATCCTTTATCAACTCCAACCACCTCCTCTGTCTCATATTTAGGTCCTTCTGTTCAAAGAAATATTTCAGACTTTTGTGGTCGGTAAATATGGCGCACTTAGTTCCATACAAATAGTGTCTCCAGATCTTCAATGCGAACACTACTGCGGCAAGTTCCAAATCGTGCACCGGGTAATTAACCTCCGTGTCCTTTAGCTGTATGGATGCGTAAGCTATAACCTTTCCTGTTTGCATCAACACACAGCCTAGCCCGCAGTAAGAAGCATCAGAGTATACCGTTAGGTCTTCATCTCCCTCCGGTAGGGTTAGTATAGGAGCTTTGGTCAGTCTATCCTTCAATTCCAGAAACGCATCTTCCTATTCTTTCCCCCAGTCGAATACCACGTTCTTCCTTGTTAACCTTGTTAATGGGGAAGCTATCTTTGAGAAATCCTTGATGAACCTCCTATAGTAGCCAGCTAATCCCAAGAAACTACGGATTTCGGATGGCGTCTTTGGGGAATTCCATTGCGTAATGCCTCGACCTTTGCTGGATAAACCATGACTCCTTCGGAATTTATAATGTGCCCTAAAAACTGCACCTCCCGTAGCCAGAAGGCACATTTAGAGAACTTCGCATACAGTTTCTCCTTTCGTAAAGTCTTTAACACCTCCTTAATATGACAAGCGTGGTCTCCTTTATTCTTTGAGTATATCAAAATATCGTCAATGAAGACTATCACTGATCGGTCCAACATCAGCCGACACACGCGATTCATTAAGTCCATGAATGCCGCAGGAGCATTGGTTAGCTCGAAAGACATAACCAGAAACTCATAGTGGCCATAGCGCGTTCGGAAGGCCGTCTTTTGGATATCTTGCTCCCTTACCTTCAGTTGATGATATCCGGATCGGAGATCTATTCGGGAGAACCAGCTTGCCCCTTGCAATTGATCAAACAGATCATCTATTCGGGGTAGCGGGTATCGATTCTTCACGGTCAGCTTATTCAACTCCCTGTAATCTATACACATCCTCATGCTGCCATCCTTCTTTTTCACAAACAGCACGGGGGCACCCCATAGGGAAATGCTGGGCCTGATGAATCCATTGTCAAGGAGTTCCTGTAGTTGTGACATGAGCTCCTTCATCTCGGACGGAGCTAGGCTGTAGGGTTCTTTGGCAATGGGTTGGGTTCCTGACAGTAAGTCAATCTGAAACTCTATCTCTCTATCTGGTGGTACTCCAGGCAGATCCTCCGGGAATACGTCAGGAAAGTCCCGCACCGCTAGTACATCGGACATCTCTTTCTCCTTATCTTTAACATCCTTGACATACGCTAGATAAGCTCCGCACCCTCGCCTCATACATTTCTTCGCCTTGATCATGGAAATGATCCTTGGAACCTTACAATCGTTATCACCGTAGATCGTAACCGGACTACCATCTGGAGCCGTTAAGCGGATCATCTTTTGTTGACATACTATGTTAGCATCTTGGGCAGCTAACCTATCCATCCCTAGTACACCATCGAAACCTCCTAAGGGCATGGCAAACAATTGTGCGGGAAAATAATGACCTCCTAGTTTAATGTGGCAATCCTCTATCACTCCGACTATTCTAATGGACTTACCATCAGCTGTTTCTACTTCGAAGACATCATCTATCTCCTTAGTTTGGGCATCTAGTGTAGCACAGAAGGATACAAACACAAAACTCTTACTGGCACGACTATCAAACAATATAGAGGCACAGACATCATTGACAAGGAACGTACCTGACACTACATCCGGGTCCTTCCTTGCTTCTTTCTTGTTTATGGTGAAAGCCCTTGCCCTGACCTTGGACTTTCCATCATCCCCTTTGTCATTATCCCCGCTCGTTCCCGAGCCTCCCGGCTTGGCTTTCTTGCAATCACTGCTGCGGTGCCCCGACTCATGGCAGTTGAAGCACTTGTCCACCTTCGGACACTCTCTCGCCAGGTGACTAGTTTTTCCACACCGGTAGCACCCAATGCTACCCATTCGGCATTCTCCGGGATGCCTCCTCTCGCACTTCTCACATTCCTTAACTTCTTCTACCCCCTTCACGATCGCTTGTTTTGCATCCACTCTCGTTTTCTTGTTTCCTGGTTGGTAGTTACCACTTCCATACCTCTTCCCATTATTGTTCCAAACTTTCCTCGTCTCACCCACTGCCACCGGCCTGCGATGATTGTACAACCTCCCACTGAGGTCCACTGCTGACCTAAAAGTACTAGGTCGAGCAGTGACCATGTCCCTACGAATGTCTAGAGGCAACCCTTGTATGTGCCTCTTGATCCTTTTGGCTTCAGGAGTTACCAATCAGGCACCAGACGTGCCATTTCATTGAATTTTGTAGTGTACTCCTGGTGAGTCATATTTCCAGCCTCCAAACTCACAAACTCTAGCTCGATCTTGTCAAGCTCTCTTTCCGGGCAGTACTCCTCTATCACCAACCTCTTCATCTCCGGCCATTTCATCCTCTCAATAGCCTCCTCTCCATAAGACTTAGTAATGTTATCCCACCAACACAGTGCTGGATCCAAAAGGGAATGGGAAGCAAACTTCACCTTTTGGTTTTCACGGCACTCACTGATCTTTAGTACGGCCTCCATTTCCCTAATCCAACGGTGAGCAGTGGCAGCGTTACCAGTACCATCAAACGTTGGGGGCTTACACCTCTGAAAATCCCCGTAGCTGCACCCCTTCGCCCTCTCTTCCACTTCAGGGCCATCATGGTTACCCAGACGATCTCCCTCGTCGCTCAACTCCTCAGTCTTGACTGCCCCTTTCTTATCAACTTTTTCTGAAGCCGTACTCTTCTTACTGTCGCCCTTAACCTGCTCCACAAATTCCGCAAGCAGAGCGGGCATCACTCCAGACAGGACCTGATGCACCTCTTGGGCAATAGCTTCCTTTACTGTCTCTTTCAGTTTGTCCTGATCAGGGGTAGACCCCTCGGCTCCTGTTTCTAACTCAACCTCCTCCTCCTTAATCGGTTCCTCAACCGGCTTTCTGGTGGACCTTTTTGTTGGCTTCCCAGTTGCACTTGCAGTTTCCTTTGCCTTAGTCGGGGGCCTTCCCCTAGTGCTTCTCCGGGTGACCATGGTTGGAACTTCTTTCTTAGGTGCCATTCGTTCTACTTCCTATAAGATTTAGAATGTTAATATGGTCTTTCAAGGCAAGTTTAGTTCACGACAAGTTTTGTAAATTTTTAATAACAGTGCCCAGTTGTGATTAACTACTTACAGAACTTCCCGTGCCATAAACTTTCCTATCCTGAACCACACCAACACCAGAACCTACTATACCTAGTCTATGCACGTATAAGTCACATAAATTCAGATAGGCATCACAGATAACATTATCATACTCTACCTCGACTCTAACTTAAATAAGAAGGCACTACCCCTCGGAATAATACCTACAACATACTTGTTACCTCTTGGCATGGAGCTTCTTGGACTGGCATCCTTGACACTTGGTCCCATTATCTGTTTAAGTTTAGGTTTATAAAATGGTTTTCCCAAATCCCTTAAACATTGGCTCTGATACCAACTTGTAAGGCCCTCCTTTCTCAGGGGGACCTCACAGTTGGTCATTCACAGCAAAACATAGATTTAAAGCAATCATTTACTCATATATGTATAAATAACTATCGCAGCGGAAAATACGGTAATTTCAATTCGTTACAATGTAGATAAGTTAAAAGATAAACATTGTCTTTAAACATCAAAATTATTCAAAAGTCTCTTAAGTTCTTCTTTATCAGGGATGCCAGTCTTTAGGTGCCAAGAAGCTTCAATTTCCATGCTCCCATCCCGTAGGCTCTAACTTTCACCTGTCAACTGATATGCATACAAAAGTCAGCTTCGCTGAGTGAATTCTAGGTTTACTCTGTTAAATGACTTTCTTAAAAAGTAATAGCTTTAGAGGTTAAAAATAATCATCATCTATCAAACATCTATACGCACGGGCTATATCTTTATCGATACTTTATCATTTCTTGTTATTTATTACTCTTCTTTATCCGTCAATTCTCTGTCACAATCGGTGCCTAGGCTCGCCTAGGACTTTACCGACACGCCAATTAAGGACTTACTGTCGTACCTGATCAGGCCATTATTATCATGCCAATTCAAGACTTACTGACCTGTCTGTTCGAGCATACTTTATCACTTTATCACTGGTGAGGGCACAACGAATGCAACCCTCCTTTATCAATTGCTTGCAAGGCTTTACTTTATCACTTATCAAGGTACATGTTATAGGCCTCACAACCTTTCTTTAAGTTTCACTTTCATGTTTAGGTTATACATAATATAACACAACACAATACAAGGCAATTCATTAGAAAACCCCATTTTCCATATAAAATAGTGTATAAAACTTTACTTTAACAAACTGTTAATAAAAGTATGTATTTAGTATGCACACCGCCCCAAAACATTTAAAACATGCTTAAATAGGGGATCTAGAACTCACCTGAACTTGTCCAATAGCTTAAATTCTAAGTCACCTAAGCTATAACCTGAATACTCTAGCTGCACGAAAGGTAATATGCAAAAACGTCATTTTCTTCATAGTTTCGCCCATAGTTTCGCTACAGCGAAACTGCAGTTTCGCTGCCAGTTTCGCTGGGCAGCACTTCTGCTAGTTTCGCTAGATAGATTCGCTACCTTGAGCACCAAACTCTCGTTGGAATTTCCTAGTTTCGCGAAATCTATAGGTCAGTCTGGGTCTTAGCGAGATTACCGGCGAAACTGTAGTTTCGCCCGAGCGAAACTGTAGTTTCGCCCGAGCGAAACTGTAGTTTCGCTGGAATTTCTCCTAGTCTCGCTGAACCAATGTGCAGTTTCGCTGGTTAAATGCTTAAATTCGCTGGATCGCGGCCCAGTTTCGCTGGATGAACAGAAACTCAGATCCAGCCCGTTTTTAACCCAAAATCTTAACTTTTTACGTCCAAATCCTTAGTTTACCTTCCATGAAACCAAATCTAAGCTTTTTACACGTTTTCATACGTAAAAATTCGACCTTTATGTGTTTCTTTAAACTTTTCAAAACCCCAAAACCCTAGAATCCGGGTTTGATCTACAGAGGGCCTTAGAGGTCGATTCTTACCTTGTTTTGTTACTCTTTCCTTGTGTTTTGATGCTCCAATCCACCAGAACTTCAATCCTTCCAACCTTCAAGCTCCAAATCTTGAATTTCTTCACTTTCTCTCTCTACTTTCTCTATCTACTTTCTCTCTCTACGAATTTGGTGGCTAGGGTTGTAATGTGATGGAATGGGACTGATTATGCATGCTTAAGGGCTGATTAGGGCCCTTAAACCCACGAAGTCTAGCCCATTAAGGCTAATTTGATCCATAGCCCACTAATTTACCACTTTATTTCTTAAATTAACCCTTAAAAGCCCATTATTATTAAATGGCTCGTTTCGGGAAATTTTGGGGCGTTACAATACCGGTGATGCTTATATATAGGGTTCCCCACAACGTTCCCACCACATTCATGATATACCTTGAATGACGCTTAAACCGGTTACACGACATCCTAATTTTCCTTAGCATCATCCCAAAGAATAACGTAATGTATGTGTAGAGAGTATCATCACTCCTCTACATTTTCTGTAGTCCACTTTCATTCTAAGCATTCAATTAGTTCCTTATTTACTGAAATGTTAAGTGGAGGAATGTCTCGTAAAGGATAAGATCAATGTCATGATTGGAAATACCATGAAGGCTCTAAGTAGGACATGACTTAAATAATAGAAAGTATTAGTAATGTTTTGTTACCCTTAACGAGGTCTTACTAGAATGATGATCCTATCACCCTAGGGTATAGAATTGAAAACTTGTAATGCTCATGATCGTTACCCCCTGGTAAGATTAGCCAGACTTCTCATGCAGTGCTAATTGCAATTACGTGTGCACCCGTAATGGTAATTTGCCTTGCATGGTCACCCTTAGCTTCACTTACCCCAGGTTAACATCATAGTATTGATAACATTCATCAAGAACAAATCGTGTAACGCCCTCATGTCCATGAGCCATTAGTATTCTAATAGTAGTATGTGGTAACAAGTAAACTCCAAGCACATAAGCACAATATGTCTAATGATGGTTACCTATCCTTCATACTTTCAGGATTTCAGGCATAACCATGTTAGGGTCGGATTTAGTATTCGAGATCGATGCTACACGTGATCACCAATGTTCCCTTGTGTTTAGGTATCTCGACCTAATGATATGATGTTGTGCGCATGCGAACGTAAAGTTCTAGTATAAAGGTATCCCGTGGAGTAAGACTAAGAGTAATAGTGTCTTCCTCAGGATGATCAGATAGCAAGCACATATGTATAGAATCACGTATAGAGACAAGAAACAAGTATAGAGGAACATACATGTAATATCAAATGCAAGCCAGTCCTAGCATGCATTCTACATGGAGGTTCCTAGGTTATAGTCTAGGTCAAGTGAATTGCCTAATTCTCTATAACCAATGGCTCTGATACCAGTCTGTCACACCCCCGCTAAAGCGGAAACACGGGGATGCGAGCTAGACGGGATCGTCATAACACATGGTATACGTTAGAGAAGCAATATAAATATGATGACAAGCGTGTCATGACGACACCCGAACACAAATGAAGACTTGTGTCGTGTTGAGTCAATGTTCACGACAGCATAGCCATAAGCACACATAGTATGATCACATAAGCATTGATGATAACTTGTAATGTAAATTCCCATAACTCGGGAACAAGTATACAAAATAATGTAATTGTTTAGTTGACTGCAACAATGTACAAAAGAATTGTTCATCATGTATGTTCATTATCAAAAATGCATCCTAGGGTCTCCACTAAAAGGCAGCACTCCTAGAACTTCAATTTCTTTGATCACCTGAAAAGATATGCTCAAAACAGTCAACATAATTGTTGGTGAGCTTCGCAGGTTTTGAGTATTAAAAGATGTTAAGATGAAAACAACTTATAAGTTTAATAAGAGTTACCGCAACTACACTTATGTATAGGCGGTTTTACTAGTTATAAATAGTTACAGCCAAACCTATTCATCGGTTCCACACGGGAATTGATGGCTGTAAAGTGAGCATTCCCAAAGCGTAAATAGTTAAATATGACGTAGCAAGATCCACCAAGCGCATACGAATAGTTCACAACCAAACCAATCCTTAGGTCCCATTACCGGGATTAATGTTTGTATTGAAAGATTTTCCATAGCATAATAAGTTTAACATGATGTAGCAAGATCCACAAAGCGCATACGTAATAGGTTACAACCAAACCAGACCTTAGGTTCCATTACCGGAACTAATGGTTGTATTGAAAGACAAGTTTCACATGACGTAGCAAGATCCACGAAGCGCATACGTATAGATTACAACCAAACCAATCCTTAGGTCCCATTATCGGAACTAATGGTTGTAATGGATGCTTGGCAAAGAAGAACCACGAAGTAGACCCACAAAGAAGAACCACACCGCCGAGAGCATCCAAGGTCAATAGCATTCACAAGTAACATCATACAACACATAGCATCAAGTAATAGCGGATAGTAATGTAAAGCCACCAAGTAATATACAAGGTAGCGACATAGCATAGAGTTAAGAGTCATAATTGCATCATTCAACAAGATAAACAAGATAAGATAACCCTAAATGTTACAGCAGACTTCCACTAGGGAAGGTGCTTGAAAATGTGTTAAGTAAACGAGCATTCTTTTCCCCCAATTTTGGAAATGTTTAAAAGTTATATAAGCGTCAAAAGGGGCCACGAAACTCACTGAATAGATGATAAGCACGAATGATGAATATTCCCAAAAGTAGAATGCTATGAACAGTCAACACCTATTGACAGTTACTGACAAGCATTAATAATGAGCATAAAGCATAAGATGATGTTCAATAGGTCCGGGCAGCTTCGGTTCGGTCGGGGGTAACACTTGCACGCAAAATAACATAATAGATCTTATGTAGATCTAGATACTAGTAATGTTGCCATTATCGATAACATTTGTGTAAAAGTGCTACCACTGTCAGAAAAATACTAGGTAAGAGTTTGTGTTATGATTCATTTGTTACAGATTATAAAATGTTAAGTTGATTGGATTTGATATAACATTAATAAGTTTGATAGTGTTAGTCTTACAGATCGACATCAACCATGGCAACCGTGTCGATGTCACCATAACATCACACGACAACACACACTGCACACAGGAAGGATTCACACACAATGACTCCAATTGCACGACAGGACTAGACGGACGACTGGACACTCCATTCGCACGAATCAACTTTCAGTCATGCGAATCAGCTTCATTCGCACGATTGAACTCCCATTCGTGCGACTAAGCACTCAGTCGTACCACACAGCACCCAATCGCACGACTCAACCTTCCATTCGCATGATTCATCCTTCAGTCGTGCAAATCAGCTTCATTCGTACGACTGAACTCTCATTCATGCGACTGGACCTTCAGTCGCGTGATACACACAGTCGCACACATTCATCCGCATTGACTTAATCGCACACACTCTCAATCGCATGCATTCAATCGTACGACACACCCATACGCGTGGACTCAGTCGCACGACTCACTCAATCGCATGGCTCAGTCGCCTGAATGGCCCAGTCGCCCTGTACAGTAGGTCGCGACTGCTGAAGCACCGAGCAGCGTCCAGCTGCTCCGAGCACTCGTTTTACACCCCAAGAACTTCAGAATCCACATTCTAACATGTCTAAACAAGAAACACACTCAGAAACGCAACACACAAGCCCACACAACCTCATGTGCTCGAATAAACCCGAGCACCCGAAACCCTAGAAAACGTAGAAGTGAAATCGAGCAAGAACGGGTGACCAAGGTCGTCTACCTGCTTGAAACGTGTTGTCTAGGCTGTAGTCGAGGTTCAACCGAAGAAAACGAGATGAAAACGGGGCGGTTCGGTGCCAAGATGAAGTAGAAGAGTGAAGAAGAAGGGAGTGAAGAAGAAGAAGCAGAATGTGAAAGCTAGGGCTAGTGTGGGGTATTTATACCCAGCCCTAGTTTGGCAAATGTCAAGTTTAGTCCCTGCACTTAGCCCCCTAATCCCCAAACTTGTTTCGGTTGATAACGACGTAGATACGCACGTTATACTAATTATAAGGATATGTTTAATGTTGTTTATATCTTGAATATGTTGTTGTTAATGATGTTTATATTATATAACATAATATAATTAGTGATGTCGGTTGTGATATTCGTGAGCGTTTTGGATGATATGATTGCAAATATTGATAACACCACTGAAACGGAAAACAAATCAAACATGATGTCCTCACGAATAATCTATGAAGATGAAAAAAAATGAATGCTCTAAGGATAGTTAACGTAATTTCACGTTAAATGACGGACCTTGAGGTGACGGATGTCACATGTTCGTTTGTTTCTTGCAATTAATTGTTGAATCCTCGATGTCTCAAACGGTTAATAATTAGCCACTAAGGTATATTATATCTCATCATTAGGTTATTAGTACTCTGTATTTGTATTGTTTGTAACCCAGATCCTGTTGGGTTCACTTTTAGTATTTTAATTTTTACTCCACTGCGTTAACCGTTATAAATCTGATTAATAATTATTAAAACTGTATTGATAAATAAATCTAACCAAGATACCAATCAAAACCCAAAAGTGGTATTAGAGCCACACTTACAACATGCAAATCAGATCCGGTCTGTTAACCGTTTATAGATCACAGACATTAAAATTATTTGAAGTTTCTGATTTTATTATTTTGGGCAACTTATTTATTTTGGTTAAATATTTATTAACCAAAAGATTACCCGTGTTATTTTGATTGTGTTTTAGTATGTAAATATAGCTGGACCCTATGGTTGAATAGTTGTGTTATGATTTAGTTTTGTTAGTTTTTTTCTTTTATGATTTTGACCCATTTGATGACTTAAAGTTGTAATAGATTTGAGTTTTCTTTTATTTTGTATTTCGTTTGTAAATATTATAATATTTGAAGACCCGAAGCCAAAACTGGAGACAAGACGAATCAAGGAGTTAATGGGAGCCCATCAAGACAACTAGATGCACTTAGATATATCGTTATGGTTTTTTTGTGTTTTAACCCCATAACCTGGTTTGATCTTGCTACTTGGCTCTAGCGAGATCCAACAATCATATCCATTAGATTTACATATTATTTTGTTATTATTGTTGCTTTATTTTATAATAATTATAACATCCAACATAATAGCAAACTAATTAAAATATTTTTCACAATCAAAATAAATAACAAGTTTTAAACTATTTTTACAAGTTAAAATATTAAAACAAATTGTTTGTTTTAAAATGGATAACTGGATAAGTCTTCAAATTCAAATTAGTTTGAATTTAAAACTTAAAACTTGATAATTTTAAAATAAAATTAATTATCTTTTTAAAAAGGATAAATAAATAAGTTTTCAAGTTTAAAAATAGTTTAAATTTCAAAACTTAATACTTGATAATTTAAAATTGTCAACTTAAAGTCCGTTGTCCATCTCGTTATAAACCTAGTTTTAATAGGGTATTAAAATCTGGTGTCACGAGAGATAAAATGGTCCATCATTTATTATCATGAACTAAATATTATAAAACAGGTTTTTACAACGCACTTATGACTTAATTATACGTTGTATTTGACCCTATTCGGTAAACATTAAATTGGATCCCATAGATAAAAACCAATAGTCTATGCAACCCTACTATAAGGAACACGTGGAACATTAAGCAAAATATCAGTGTTTGGAGCCACAACACCGCACTTTATATGCAGTTTATTCTTCCAAGGTTCAAGGGTTTCGTTGACACATCTGACCTTTCCACACGTACCTGTTTTAGGATGACTATTATTTTTTTCTCATGTTACATGCCACAACTGTCTTGAGAGAAAAGTGGGCATAGATGAGGCTAAACATATCAATGCGTTGACAAATGTTGTCGTTGCGGCCTCATACCCGAGAGTTATGCAATTTTCACAATTGATAAGCGTTGTCAGTCTGCCTAATCACTTACTAGTGTTGCGTGACCCAACTGCCTTTAGCAACTGACCAGGCTAGATTCTCATCCCTTATTTAAAATTACTATAAATGGGTCATTAATTAAAATAAGAAAATAATACATCCAAAATACTAATTATTGTATTTTTGCTTATTTAAACAGATGTCTTCAGAAACTAACAACTTCTTCGTTCTCAAGTCTATTCTTGAAAAAGAGAAACTTGATAACACCAAATTCATAATAAACTTTAATATGAAAGGGTACATCGATCAAATGGCCAAACTTGGTTATCCTATGCAGGATGAAATGGCAGCAGACTTGATTTTAAACTCCTTGCCTAGTTCTTACGACCAATTCATAATAAACTTTAATATGAATGTATTGGTTAAGAGTGTAGCTGAACTACACGGTATGCTTAAAACTGTTGAGCAAAACATACTAGGTAAAGCCAGTCAAATGTTGATGGTTCGATCTACTAGTGTTAGGAAGCCAAATCCCAAGAAGAAAACTTATAACAGTAAGGGTAAAGGTAAAGTTGTTGCTGCCAAGCCTGCCACCAACAACAAACAGCTGGCTAAAAACAAAGTAGCACCCCTCCTAAGAAGCAACACTGCTTTGAATATAATAAGATGGGGTACTTGAGATGTAACTATCCTGACTATCTAGCCAAGCTGAAGGTGAAGAAGGCCAATGGTAAAGGCTCTTCTTCAGGTATTCTGATTTATGTTATTGAACTTTTCACTGTTTCCAACAACACATGGGTATTTGATACTAGATGTGATTACCATATCATTAATGTCTTGTAGGAGCCTGAAAAGCGAAAGAAACTGAAACAAGACTACATGGAGCTCATTGTTGGTGATGGGAAAAGAGTACCAGTTCTTATAACTGGAACATATTATCTTTTTTGTCCATATGGCCTTGTAATTAATTTAAATAATTGTTTGTATACTCCTGCTTTGACTAGAAATATTATTTCAGTTTCTTTATTGTTTGAAAAAGGATTCAAGTACGTTTTTAATGATGCTTTTATTTCTACTTACTTGAATGATGTCTTTTATTTTAAGGCTAAACCTCAAAGTGGTATTTATAAGATTGATATTCAAAAAAATAATAACATATATAATCAGTCTAAACATATCAAATCTAGAATTAACGATACGTTTCTATGGCATTGTAGACTTGACCACATAAGCAAGGCCCGCGTGAAAAGGCTTCAGTCCGAAAGGATTCTTGAATCCACAGGACATGAATCTTTTGATGAATACGAATCTTGCTTAGCTGGCAAACTGACAAAGGATCCTTTCACCCATGTTGGTGAACGAGCTGTGACATCCGGTAATTTTACGTTACCAAACTCCATTAGTTCCGTTAAGTTTTGCATACACGTGCCGTAAGCACACACTAGTTGTCGTTTGACGTTGGTGACCTAATAATAAAAATAATGTTAATTTAATAATAATCTAGTGAATTAAATGATTATTGTGTCATCCTTATGTGTCTACGCGATTTAAAGACTATTTGGGAATTTTATCGCGTAACGCGAAAACGCGTGTGTTAATTCGTATGTTGCGTGTTTTATAAAGATAAAATATATAATTGTTATTACTAGCTTATATATTTGTTAGATGGTTAAAAACACTTTTAAAAAGAGGTTAAAAGCTTAATTTTTATGAAAATACAAAATGCAAGAGTTAAAAGTGTACATGTGGTTAATTAAATTAAACAAAACACTAAACCCTAGCCCCCACCCTCCCCAAAATCATGACCAGCTATTCCCTCTCCTTCTTTCTACGATTTCCAGCAAAGAACAAGCATTGGAGGGCTGATTTGATCGATTTCAAGCACAACAACACGTTAGAACTATTGATTGCAAGCTATTACACGTTTAAAAGATTAGCTTTTGATTTTTTTTGTGGGATTCTTGAGTTGGCCGAACCCTAGGCTGCGAAATTAGAGTTCTTGGGTCTGAATTTTGATGTTTTTGTTAATGTTAACATGTTAGTTATGTTGTATGTATGTTGTTTAACGTTGATTATGCAAGAAAACTACACTTTTGATTGGTTGATCATGAACCTTGATGAACATGAACCCTAATTCGAAAATTTGGATGATTATGTGGAATTGATTGTTGTCTGATGTTGTTGGGATGTTAATTAGGTTGTATGAATGCTAGCAAACATGAATCATGCAAGAAATTGTGGTTTTGATGCTTGGATCATACCTTACTATTAATAGTAACTTTTGTGCATGAACTTGATAATCCAATGATGAATTGATGGTATTAGGGTGTTAATGATGTTGTATGAATGTTGGGATTATGATATGAATGCTAGATTGTTGATAGGAATGCTAGAAATCTTAGGTTGGATGTTGTTGTTCATATCTTGCCAAAAGTAGAAACTTTTTGGATATGAATGGATGAATTATGCTATTTTGATGTTGTTGATTATGGTTAGTTGTTGTTATGAGCTTGAAATAGTATACTATTGATGAATTGTATGTACATTGGGTGTTTATTAGATTTTGTGATGAACTTTCCCAAAAGGGAAACTTTATTTTTGATGAACATTAGATATTGGTAATTGGACATGTTCATGACATTAGGATCATGCTAGAATGATTGTTGTGGGTGCCTAAAGTGATAGAGTCTGTTAATTGGGTTGTATGGAATGTTTATTTGGTTATTGGGTGATTTATGTACCTTGATGATCATGTATGGTGTTGAATGATTGATTAGTAACTAGGACATCATGTTTGGGACTGGAAATCAATCATCTTGATATATGTTATATGTAATGGACATGTTGAACGTGTTGAGGTTAGTATGGATGATTAGATGGTAAATTATCTATTTTGACCCGTATATGCTAATTCATGGTTATAGGTCATACAAGTAGGTTATGCATGGTTTAACCTTTATATGGTACACTAGTTGTATTATGGATACACTGATATATGCTCATGTCTGTCTAAATGGTTTATAACACATAATATCACCAACGGGTCAACTAGGTCACATGTATGTTGTTTTTATAAAACCTTGATTTTTTTGATTGTTAAGCACTTAGAGTTTCCTTAGGATTTCTGTGTACATGTACGTATGTACTTGTGTATTCTAGGTAACCTTTGAAGGTTGTCTTTCCACTTGTTCTTGTCAAGTTAAGCTTTAGAAATCTATCACGCGTATCAGGTGAGTCATGCCCCACTGTTTACTTAACTTTTTTTGGGGGAGATAGCATACTGGTAATTTTACAAACGCTTTATTTATTTAAGATGTGTATAATATTAATATAGTGCTGTTTACCATGATGAAGTCCTCACACTTTCGAATTGTTAATATTGAATAGCGGGGAAACTTGGGTAGTACTACTGGGTCTGACGAGCCCCACCTGTGTGACTCAAGGTCAACCGGGTGCAATTTGTCCTATGTACATTTTTCACGACATGGTAAGTCGTGATAGGAGGCAAACATAACACAGTTAGCTTCAATTGCGAAATCACTATATATTAATATTTATTTGTTAATGGACTAGCTATCTATTACAATACACATGCTTATATATATAACGATTGTTAAACTGTTATGTTTACACGCAAACTCTTGAACTCACCAACCATTATGTTGACTTTTTAGTATGCTATTCTCAGGTCGATAATCAGGATTGCCGATAGGAGCACTGCACGAGTCAACATGCATTCTAAAGATTTAAACTACAAACATAATTACTTGTCTTTTACTTATGGTTTTCAAATGTTTGGTTGGCACGTGTTTTGCCATATGAGATACATTTACATACTTTGGGTTTGTCTTGTTTAGAAAACGCTTCCGCATGATTTTTAAAGTTTGAACTGTGGTTTGTTTTATTTTAAACATGGCATATAGAGTCGTTCCGAGTAACTATTGACTGTGATCCTGGTATGTTCACACGCCTCGCGGTAAAACTCCGCACGTGGATTTTGAGGGTGTGACACAGGCCAAGGATTTGTTAGCACTTATACATTCTGATGCATGTGGCCCTTCAGAACCATGTCTAGAAATCACGAAAGATACTTCGTTATGTTTATTGAAGATTATAGTCGATACGCCTACGTCTACCTTATGAAGCATAGACATGAAACCTTTGAAAAGTTCAAATAGTTTCAGAACAAAGTAGAAAAGCAACTTGGCAAGACTATCAAAGTACTTTGATCAGATCGAGGTAGAGAATACCTAAGCCAAGAGTTCACTAATCATCTAAATGAACGTGGAATTGTTTCACAGTTCACTCCACCCGGCACACCTCAACTTAATGGCATGAGTGGGAGAGAAATTGAACCCTACTTAATATGGTTCGATCGATGATGTGTAGAACTAACTTACCTTACTTCTTTTGGAGTTATGCTCTTATGACCGCCACCCGCCTTGTCAATCTGACACTGACTAAGAAGGTAGACAAAACTCCATATGAGATATGGCACGGGTCTAAACCTAATTTGTCTTACCTTAGAGTATGGGGATGTGATGCCTATGTCACCAGCGAGTCTGATGACAAGCTAGATCCTCGAGGTGACAAAATAGTTATTTTTATTGGATACTATTATAAAAGTGGATATTACTTTTACCATCCTGATGTAAATATGATTTCCATCAAAAGGAAGACACATGTCCTCGAGAAAGAGTTTTTTGATCGAGGAACTGGAAGTAATATTATGGATCTTGAAGAAATTCGAGAACCATAAACAAACACTGATGTAATCGGTGTGACTTAACAACAAGAAATTATTACTGATTCAGACATAAACATAAGTGTTTGTAGAAGTAGTAGAACTCGCAAAGAACCTGACAGATATCTTTGGAATCTAGAGGGTCCTGAGGTTCTGGTAATAGCTGATTTTGGTGATGAACCTACTAACTACAAATCCGCTATCTCAGATCCCGAATCTACAAAATAGCTAGATGCCATGAATGCCGAGATGCAATCCATGCGAGACAATCAAGTAGTGGACTTAGTTGAGCTACCTCCCGGTTCACGGGCAGTAGGGAGCAAGTGGTATTTCAAGAGAAAATCAACATGCATGGAAATGTACACACCTATAAAGCACAGCTAGTTATGAAAGGTTTCACTTAAACTCAAGGTGTTGACTATGATGAAACTTTCTCACCCATTGCTATGATCAAATCGATCAGGATATTGCTTGCCATAGCCGCGTACTATGATTACGAGATATGGCAAATTGATGTCAAAACCGATTTTCTAAATGGATATCTCTCTCAAGATGTCTATATGGTTCAACCTGATGGTTTTATCAATCCATAATATCCAAATAAGGTGTGCAAACTAAATAAATCTATTTAAAGACTTAAAAATGCATCTCGTAGCTGGAATCTTTATTTTGATCAGAGAATCGCCGAATTCGGTTTTGTCAAAAGTGAATATGAGCCTTGTGTTTACAAAAAGGCTAGTGGGAGCACTATATCATTCCTCATATTGTATATGGATGATATACTGATCATTGGAAACAATATCCCAATGCTTAATGAAGTTAAAAATGGTTGGGATTTTGCATCATAATGAAAGATCTTGGAGAAGCTTCTTACATTCTAGGAATCAAGATCTATAGGGATAGATCAAAGAGAATTCTAGCGCTTAGTCAAAGCACATACATAGGCAAATGATAACACGCTTCAAGATGAAAAAGTCCAAGAAAGGAAGTGTTCTAATGGCTAAAGGTACCATGTTGAACAAATCGCAATCTCCTTCAACAGTCATTAATATTAAGCGAATGGAACAAGTTCCATATGCTTCAGCGATTGGTTCTATCATGTATGCTATGTTGTGTGATTGTAGGGTGTTTATTCGATACTCATAATGGTTAATGTCTTTATTTTATACAAATATTAGTGTCGAACATGTGCACTTTGAGTGTGTTAATGTGTGTAGGTCCTAAAAGATAAAAGTTTAAATTTTGGGAGCTTTACGGAAGTATTAGAGAAAGTGGAAGGGTTGGATGTGAAATTACACGAAAGATTAAGTAAAATCAAGTCAACCAGGCACCACCGTATCAGTCACCGTATCCACCACCGTATCATACTCTGACCAACGTATCAGTCATCGCATCCACCACCGTATCATATGATGGTCACCGTATAAGCCAGCGTATCCTGAACAAAATCCCGTGAAAGAGCTCCGTAAAACTTCACACCGGGAGTATGATACGCCGGGGTCGCGTATCATACGCCGGGGTCGGCGTATCATACGCCGGTCACCCTAACAACCTACGGATTTTGAGGATTTTCTTCCCTATTTGAACCCAATCATTAGGGTTTCGAAGGAGACTTCTCACGCACCAATTTTAGAGGTTTTCTAGGCGTTTTTGAGAATTCTTTTCACCACGGTTTCACCCGAATCAAGCATTAACAACATCCAATCAAGCATTGAAGATCCAATCATGCTAATGAGTGGCTAATCTTGTTCGTAATAACTTTTAGGAGGAGAGTTCTTGTAAGTGAAGCACTAGGTTTAATTTGAATTCATGTTTTGGGTTATGTTCTCTTAACACAAGGATACAATTGTATGTTTGTTTAAAGTTAAAAGACTTGTTTATGTTTAAGTATTTATGTGCTTTCTTTCACATTCGGTTTCCTTGCATCATGAGCAGTTTGTCATGTATGTGAATTCTTTGCATAAATGAGTTGGTAATTGTGTGAACGAGCGAGTCTTAAAAGTTTGTTTCATAATTATCACTTTAATCAAATGATTTTGCAAAATCATGATTATGCACTAGACCTGACGTCTTGTATGCTTTAAGCATTACTAGCCGTTATCAACAGAACCCTGGCTTTGCCCATTGGACTGCAGTTAAAGAACATTCTGAAGTACTTGCGGACTAAAGACATGTTTCTAATACTTGGAGGAGTTGAAGAACAGCTCACTGTAAGATGTTACACTGATGCTAGTTTTCAAACTGACCGAGATGACTCTCACTCACAATCTGGTTTTGTATTCACACTCAATGGTGGAGCTATCTCTTAAAAAAGTTCCAAGCAAAGTGTGGTGACAGATTCTACCACTGAATCTGAATATATTGCAGCATCAGATGCTGCAAAGAAAGTTGCTTAGATAAAGAAGTTCATAGCCGATCTCGATGTGGTTCCAAGTATTTAGCAACCAATCGAGATATTTTATGATAACACAGGTGCTATTGCTCAAGCCAAAGAGCATATATCTCATCACAGGGCCAAGCATATTCATAGAAAATTTCATTATATACGGGACATAGTGAAACATGAAGACATCATGATAAGCAAAATAGACACAGATCAAAACCTAGCACACCCGTTTACTAAGCCCATGACTCCAGACAAACATGATCAGCATATGGATGCGATCATGCTTAGATTAGCTAGTGATATGTTTTGATTCAGTATTTGGATGTACGGATAATTAACAGTTATAATTTTGAATTCATTTTGATTTACTTATTTAAATATAATTATGAATCTTGTAACTGTGTTCGATTTTAATACGTTTAATCCATGAATATTGTATTCTAAATTATCCGTAGTCGGTTGGACTTGTGGGAACAATTCTGAATTAAGACTACTCTGAATTTAGACTCAAAGAGTTGACTTTTAAATTCACAGACCTTATTATGAATGACGTTGGATGTAACTCGCCACAGACCATCTTCATTATAAGATACTTTGATACTGGTATACTCATTTAGTATCCTCTAACTTGAGATGCATACTACAACTTTCGTTTACCAAGGGTTATTCCTTAATCACTGTCAACCGCTGTCGCGTAACTGCCAGTTATAAAGGCTTTAGTTGGGAATAATTCTGAAGTTCAGTGAGAGTTGTATGTAGTCAATAAGGGATTATGTACTCTTACGTTATATGTAACAGTTAGACATCGTGGCGCCCTCGTTGCTTCAAAATGGTTAAGTGTGAGGCCTCACCCAAACTGACTGTGTGTTTGATTAGATCATTTTTAAATCTGGATCGAGAACAATAATGATTGAGCCGCATATGAGAGTTATCTCAATGACTCAATTCATGTCTTTTACAGGAAAGATAAATGACTATGATTACTATAAGTCTATTGTCTTATTGTAGTAAAATGTTACTAGATCAAAATGTTTTGGTTAATGATTTTAAAGTGTCTTACCTTTTTGAGGGCAGCCATGTGCAGCTAGAGCACCACTGATTGTCTACGTTAAGATTTAATCAAATACCGTCCAAGTAGGAGTTTGTTGGATTATGTACGGATTCGATTGATTGACGTTGCCAACTAAGCAATGACCCATAAGAGTTACACCTTGGACAACGATTTACAAACCCACTTAATTTAATTAATTGATGTTTACGAACTAGATATGGTATAATAATTTATAAAAGTATAAATTATTTAACTAAACCGTTTAAGTGTTAAAATTATTGTGTCGAGATATTGGTTTGACACATGGGCTAATATTAATCTGACCATGCCTGAGGCCCGCGAAAAGATTAATATTAATTATCAATATATAAGGATCATTAGGGTGGCTAATCCCTTCACCCTTTGGTTTTACGGCTGAAGCAAAATCAAGAGGATAATTCCTCTTGATTTACAGACCCCAAGGTAACAAAAATTACAATTTAATTTGCTTCTTGATTGCATCAATAAAGAACCACAATAGCAACCCCTTATTGGCCGGCCACCATTGAACCACCTTCTGTCGCAGTCGATTTTGATCATCTTGGTCGCACCCTTCTACCGTGGAACCGAGACTCAATCCCGAGCACCCGTGTAGTCTTCGTTTGTTTCTAGCAATTAATCGTTGAATCTTCGGTGTCTCAAACGGTTAATTATTAACCAACAAGGTATATTATATCTAATTAGTAGGTTATTAGTATTATGTATTTGCATTGTTTATAACCCAGATACTATCGGGTTCACTTTTGGTATTTTAATTTTTACTCCGTTGCGTTAACCACTATTAATTTGATTAATAATTATTAAAATTGTTTTGATAAATAAACCTAACCAAGATATCAATCAAAACCCAACAATTAGGTTGTCGGTAACTTCATGAAGAATTACCAACGTCCCTTTAAATTTAAAATTTTATAATAAAAACATGTTTGATGGTTTTTGTAGCTTAATTTTCCACGTCTGCATTTGTTAGAATTATTCATCAGTGAGGCAGTAATGATACACACATCCATGAAGGGTAAAATTTAGTAACAAAATAGTAAAGTTCAAGCTGATCGAGCCCGATTAGTTTTGACTAGAGATCAAAATTATTAATTACTCATAGGCCAAGCTTAAAATTTGTGTTTTTCAAAAAGTTTAAACGAGTCCACTTCAAATTTAAACTCAAGTTTATTTTAGCTAAAGTCATATAAATGTAACCATTCTTCCATTTTTTTTAAAATTTTGGAACTTTCTTATTATTATAATCACTAGACTCCTGAAACAAAACTCTAACATCTGTTTGGTTTAGGATAATAAAATAAAAAAAAATAGAATAAATAAATGAATAAAAAAGATCATTATCATTTCTTTGTCCTTATTCATTACATTGTGGAAATTGAATGAATTGTTGTTTAGTATCATTCAGTAGGTAAATACATTAATGGTGGTGTTGGTGGAGGGTGGTGGTTGTTGTTGGTGTTAGTGTTGATGCTTAGTGGTGGTGGTGGTGGTGGTGGTGGTGATTGGTGGTTGTGGTTATTAGTGGTGATGGCGGTGGTTGGTGGTAATGTTGGTTGTGGTTAGTGGTAATGCCGGTGGTAGCGGTGGTGACGATGGTTGATGGTGGTGGTAGCGAATTGAATGGTGGAAGAGAAAATTAAATAAAAACACGACAAGAAAAATGATTTTTGACGACAACGTTTTTTGCGGCGATAAAGGTTTCGTCGCAAAAAACTCACTAAACGACAAAAATAATTAGCTTTTGATTTTTCTAGTCAAATGTATTTTTTGCGACGATTTTCTCGCCGCAAATAATATATTTTAATTTATTTTATGTTTATTAAAAAATATTATTTTTTGCATCAATTCTGTTTCGTCGCAAAAAATATATTCAAGATTTTTTATATTTTTCCTGAATTATTTAGTAGGAGGGAAAAAATCCCGCTTTAGTTTTTGCGGCGATTCTTTCGTCGTAAAAAAGAATTCGTGAAAAGAATTAAAATAAAATATAATTAAAAAACGATGTGAACGTGTCGTCGCAAAAGGTCTTTTGCCGCGATATGTCGCCGCAAAAAAGTTGTTCCAGATTTATGAAAACGGGGATTCCAGATCTGTTTCCCATTTTCACAGCAAACCCCAAATCTTTGTATATCGCCCCCACCACCGCCACCCAACCGCCACCGCACCGCCACCGCCACCTGCCACCGGCACCGCACCACCACCGCGCACCGTCACCACCACAACCATCAGCCACCGCGCGCACGCAGTAGCAGGGGCCTCTACACCCAACCGCCACCCCACCGCCACCGCACCACCACCGCGCGCCGTCACCCCCACCGCCACCTGCTCCACCGTCGCGTCACCACGCCCGCCATTTGTCGTCACCACCACCACTAGGCCACTACATTGTAAAGGTAATAACTAATTTTTTAAAAAAATTCTTGTGTTAAAAATGGTTATGATCTGAAATTAGAGTTAGGTTGGATGTATATGTGTATGTGTATGGATATATATGTGTATTTGTGTATGGATGTATATGTGTATGTGTGTATGGATGTATATTATGGATGTATATGTGTATTTGTGTATGGATGTATATGTGTATATATGTTCAATTGAGATTAAAATGGATGTATATGTATATTTGTGTATGAATGTATATGGGTATTTGTGTATGAATGTGTATGTGTATATATTAGAATGTATGTATATGTGTGTATGGATGTATATGTGTATTTATGTATGGATATATATGTGTATGTGTGTATGTATGTTAAATTGAGATTAAAATGGATGTTAAATTGTAATTAAAATGGATGATGTATATGTGTATGGATGTATATGTGTATGGATGTATATGTGTATTTATGTATGGATGTATATGTGTATGTGTATATCTATGTTGAATTGTGATTAAAATGGATGTATATGCGTATATGTGTATGGATGTATATGTGTATGTGTGTATGTATGTTAAATTGTGATTAAAATGGATGTATATGTGTATTTATGTATGAATGTATATGTGTATATGTGTATGGATGTATATGTGTATTTGTGTGTGGATGTATATGTGTATTTGTGTAGGGATGTATATGTGTATTTGTGTATGGATGTATATGTGTATGTGTATATGTGGGTATTTGTGTTTGTATTTCCCTAGTTTTAAATGTGTTAAGATAATTAATATTAAAATGGATGTATTTGTGTATGGATATCCATATATGTGTATGTGTGTATGTATGTTAAATTGAGATTAAAATGAATGTTAAATTGTGATTAAAATGGATGTATATGTGTATTTATGTATGGATGTATATGTGTATTTGTGTTTGTATTTCCCTAGTTTTAAATGTGTTAAGATAATTAATATTTGTTGTAGACACAGTTATGATGATTGATAAGACTTGGACTACTTTAGAAAATAAATTTTCTAAAGAATATCTAATTGGTCTTAAAGCATTCATGAAAAGGTGTAAGAATTATACGAATAGCCAAAATAAAGCTCGGTGTCCGTGTAATAATTGTAATAACAGTTATTGGTTTCCTATTCCAACAATAGAGCGCCATATACATAATAATGGTTTTTGCCGATTTTACAAAACGTGGACGCATCATGGTGAATCATATGTTCCGTCACTGGTAGTTCCAGTCATACCTCAAACGACAGACCCAATACATGATTTTATTAACGATGTTTGTCAGGAGAATGTCCCACAAGAGGACAACACATACGATGATGACGAGCCAATGAACACAACAGATACACCGAGTGATACAAATGATGAACTTGCTGAATTACTGAAACTTGCGACACTGAACTATACCCTGGTTGTGACGGGATGTCTTTATTGGATTTCATGGCAAAACTGAGTCACATGAAGGCCATCAGTAAATGGACCGATACATCGTTTGACCAATTGTTAGAATTTCTGAAAACTGCATTTCTGCTTGCTAAAATCCCACCGTCAAACTATGAAGCCAAGAAAATAATGAAGAAAGTTGGGTTAGGATATGAATCGATCCACGTTTGTAAGAACGACTGTTGTTTATTTTGGGGGAAGGATAACAAAGATTTGCAAAAATGTCCAATATGTTATGAAAGTAGATGGAAGGACGCAAACACTAAGGGGAAGAAAGTTGCCAACAAGGTTATGAGTTACTTTCCATTAATTCCTATATAAAAACATATTTATAGCTCAAGACACACTGCAAAGCATATGACATGGCATGCTTCTAGACGTTGCACGGAAGATGGTAAGTTACGTCACCCGGTGGATGGTACATCATGGAAAGAATTCGATTCAATGTATCCTGATTTTGCCAAAGAACCTAGAAATGTTAGATAGGGTTGGCTGCTGATGGCTTCAATCCATTTGGGAACATGAGTACGTCGTATAGCATGTGGCCGATAATATTGACAACATACAATACGCCGCCATGGTTATGTATGAAATAGTCTTCATTCATGCTGACGTTATTAATCCCTGGCCCTAAATCACCTGGGAAGGACATTGATGTTTTTTAGAGACCATTGGTTGATGAATTGAAAAGTCTTTGGTCGGACGGAGTTGTGACAAAAGATGCGGTTATAAACACTTTATTCATATTGCGTGCAATGCTTTTATGGACTATCAATGATTTCCCTGCTCGTAGTAGCTTGTCTGGTTGGAGTGGGCAAGGTTACTTTGCATGCCCAACATGTAAGGAAGACACTCCATCTGTTCATGTATTGGGAAAAACAGCTTATGTTGGGCATAGAAGATGGTTACCAACAAATCATAAATGGAGGAATGACAAGTCATTCAATGGTAAGAACGAGACTAGACGTCCTCCTAATAGGAAAACTAATGATCAGATTTTGCAACAACTTAATAAATTGTCATCCCGTATTTCTGGGAAACATGTTCAGTTTGGTGGTAAGAAGAGAAAACGTGATTCCAATGTTGAACTGAATTGGACCAATCGTTCTATTTTCTTCGAGCTTGAATATTGGTCTTCAATTCAACTAAAACATAATTTGGATGTCATGCATATAGAAAAAATGTGTGCAAGAGTTTGTTAAATACGTTGATGATGAACAAGGAAAAATCCAAAGACACTAATAAGGCAAGAATGGTGTTAGAACAATGGAACATTCGACGTGACTTGTGGCTTGTAGATAACGGTCGCGGTAATGTAGAGGACGAGACATATGAAGATAAGGATGATGGTGAAGACAACGATGCAGACAAAGCTATTGACGTTTCTGATAATTCAGATGCTGATTTAGACGAACTTAATAATGATTGTGAAGAAGATTCTTATCACACCGATGAATCCGATTGATTTTAATTTTTAATTTTAATCGAATCGTTTATTATGTTTGAATTATTATGTTTATTGAATTGTTTTTTTGAATTGTGTGTGTTTAGCTAATGATCCAAATATTATAAGCATAATGTTATTTGTGGTATATTTGTATAGTTGTATAATCTTTTTTTACAGATGGCAGACGTGGCACGAGGTCACGGTGGGGATACTTATGGTCGTGGTCCACCTGGTGGTGGTCCTCCCGATGAAGATGGATCGTGGCAGCCCCCACGACAGTGCGAGGTCAGTGATGACTCCGGAAGCGATAGCGGAAGAGGTATGATGAATTTTTATACTATTATATTTGAAAATTAATATATATAATTAATATAGAATTTTTATACTATTATTAATTTGCAGGACAAGGCAAGCGTGGGAAAACCACACTTCAGGGTATGCGCAAGAGAAATCATCAAGGGAATTTGCTGACAGTTGAATTTGAGCAAGGTATGCATGACACCTACAAACCTGTAGGTGTCAATCAGGCGACCTTTGCTTCACTGGTTGGCACACTCGTTGACAAATTTCCTCAAAACTATAAAAGCTGGAGAAAGATACCTCCAGAGTTAAAGGCGACTATATGGCCTGACTTACAGGTTAAGTTTTTGATAATTAAATTCAGTGATTAAGTATATATACACTAAGCTATTTGTTTTCATAATATGCAGATGTATTTTGATATGACTCCCCACAAAGGATTGGGGGCAGGCATTGAGAAATATGCTGCAAACCGGTATAAAGATCACAAATACCGGTTCAAGCAAAAACATTTTAGCAAAATAGGCAGGGAGGATAGAGTTGATATTTCTGATGTTGTGCCACCTGATATGCAAGAATCTGAATGGAAAGGCTATGTGGATTACTACACTTCTCCTGAAGTCAAGGCTCGGTCTGCAACCAACAAGGCAAACAAAGGGAAGCAGACGATCAAAGGACATGGCGGTTGGACATCTCTAGCCCAGTGTCGTTATATGTTTGTAAGTTGTTTTAATCTAATTTGTTTTATAATTTGTTTTATGTGTTTGTAAGTTAATTTTATATGATTATATAACTATTTAATGTGTTTACAGCGTGAAGAGTGTTCTGATGAACCTGGGAGTGCCATATTAGCATACCACCGCTTCTATACCGATTCAAGCGGTAATTTCTATCAACCTGAACCCGCTGCATACTATGTTAGTAATGTACATATCTTAAAATTTTATAAAAATAAAGTAATATATAACATCCCCATATATATAACATTGTTTACTTTTTTTATAAACTATACAGGAGCAAATGGTCGCGCTTCAACAACAACACCCTGAAATGTCAGAGAAGCAGATCATGCGGCAGGTCTTGGGGGAGCGGCCCGGGGGGGAGCGTGGCATCGGTCCAATACCGAGCGTGCCTTCACAACCCCCACCTCCACCTCATATAACAGATCAGCGAATGTTCTCACAATCTAAGGTTGAGGAGATGATAACAGCGAGACTGGTAAGTGAGCAAGAACAATGGCAGTCACAGATGATGGCTAATATGATGACACAAATGCAAAGTCAAATACAAAGTCACGTCCAGAGCGCGTTGAAGAGAAGTGGTCATTCTCAACAAAATGATGAAGATGAAGAAGATGATGAAGGTGGGTCGTCATAAGATGTTCACTTTGATGTTTGTTATGAATATTTTTAAACATTTTGGAACATTGTGTTTGTATGATATTTAACTTGTTAACTTTAGATAATATTTTGTTTATATGCTATGATTTTGTATTTGCGAATGGTTTGATGGTATTAGCAGCAGGTTTTGTTATTTTCAACAGCAGGTTTGGTACCCATGGATATCTGGGTGGAATGCTGCAAATGCAGCAAAATTTTAAAAAAAATGATGGTTTTTTGCGGCGATTTTTTGTCGCAAAAAACATTTGACCATTTGTTATTTTTCGTCGCAAAAAATTAGGTTACCATAAACTTTGCGGCGACATTTCGCCGCAAAAACTAGCCGTGTCGTCGCAAAAAGTTTCGTCGCAAAAAAGATCCAGCTGGATTTATCCTTTTTAAAATGCAGTGGACCTCACATAATTTTTCGTCGCAATTTTCGTCGCAAAAAGGTTTTTGCGACCACTTTTTACGGCGAACTGATAGCGACGAACTTTTCGTCGTAAAATGTTTATTGTGACGAAAAAGAGTGCTTTTTGCGACGAACTAAATCGCCGCAAAAAACTGTATTTCTTGTAGTGAAACATGCGTGGAGAGATGATTGATTTTTTGATATTTAAATGGAATATAAATTCTTGTTAAAAAGTGATCTCATTTCATTGAACAATCAAATTTAAAAAAAAAAATTCATTCCTATCACTCTCTGTCGCCGTAGCATTAAAATAACGAAGGAGGAGTTGATTTTATTCTGCCCGTCATATTTGCATATAGTTTAGTTATAAATGGAAGAATTCAAACTCATACTAATGACAAACACTGTTTTTGACTTTCAAATTCAAAGTTACTTGGAAGCACATTTTGTCATCCTAGCCCATAGTTAAATATTGCTATTTTATAGGTGCACAATATCACATGCTTTCATAATTTATTAAGTATAGAATAATTGACTAAATAATCCATAATGACTAAAAATTATGAAGTAGTATAGAAAATAACTTTTTTTAAAATAATTTTTGAAAACATCAACAATATTTGAGTGAGTATTTCTAATACGTTATGTTTACTGGTCATACTAATTCTCATGCTCCAATCACGATTCATCCGGAAACACCACCAAGCTAGAAAATTATTGATTAGTCGTTTAAAACATTTAGTTTGGGAATTTGGCCGCAAAAGTTTTATTAATGAGCTAAAATAAAACAAGCTAGAAAACAAATTTATGTGAAAAGTTGAAATACTTATTATAATATTGCTACGTAAGAGTATATTTAATATTCTTGTGGTTGTTTTAAAAGATAATCATATTTCGTGAAAAAAGAGAAATAAGTTGTTAGAAAATAGCCCTAAACTAATACTAAGCCTCTCGTGTTACGATGGGAGACGTAAAACTGTGTCAGGTAGCACTAATGTCACACCACCATTAGTGACCAACAACACTGGAAAAAAGCGTATTAAAAATAAATATAAAAGAAAAAAATAAAACAGGACAAAAAGTAAATGTAAGAATAACAACACATGTGAAACATAAAACATTATAAACATCACCTAAGTCAATCTAAGACCCACACATTGTAACGATGCCTTTAAACGGGAAAAACAGGCGTTAAAAATTGAACCATTTGACAAAAATGTGAAACCTAAGTTAACTAGTTATTAACAAACACACAAGCAAATACTTTGAATGTAAACTAACAAAGAGAATTCTTTCAAAGTATTCACTTGATTAACTTTACTGTTTACAAAGAGTATAACATAGGAACACAAATGCGCAAACTAGCTAACCTCATAACTATAAAAATGTGAGGTATTTATAATATGAAAGCTAAATTCTAAAATGAATTTTGATCATCTATTCTAGGTTTAGAATCAATACCATGTTTCAGTCATTTATCTACACATTATGGCATATCATGAATGTACATTACTATTGGTTACAAAATAATGTACAACATTAGACAGAAATCGGAAGAACATAAATTCAGCAGTTATAGAGTTAAGTTGTCACCACTGCTGTTTGGTACTGACAATCTTGTCCAATATAGCGGTGAATAGGCATATCGGCATATACACAAGTGTTGATTCACATCAGTTCGGTTACTGTATTTTAGCATATGGAGATCAGCACAGAACTAAGAGTTTAAGTAGCTTCATCTTTCTCATAATCTAATAATTACTAAATACTGTTATATAATAATAATAATAATAATAATAATAATAATAATAATAATAATAATAATAATAATAATAATAATAATAATAATAATTAAATTTATAAATAAGTATTATCTTATTTGAATAATTAACTATGGAATTACTAAATACTTTTATAATAACTAGAATGGTGCCCACGCAATGCGGCGGGGCATGATTTTACATGCGACACGTGTTTTTAATATTTTATAATTTTTGTAGTGGTTTACAAAAGTTTAATATGTTTTTAAGCAAAAAATTAAAACATTAAATAAATGTGTTCTGCATGACTACTTGTACATTTACGTATTAATTTATTGTACCTCATAAAATACGAATCGGTTAAACAAAAAGTTTACCCCCAAACTTAAAAAAACACAGGTTACAGTTATAGTCTCAAAAGTTTTTTAAACGTGGTATTTTAAAATATATAGCTGAAATGTTAAAACAAATTCAGTTTTCTTGGTTTATAGGGTAGATAATGTAAAATTTTATGTAAATATTACAAAGTGTAAGGTTATTATATAACTAATTGTAAGGGGTGATATGTAAATAATGTTATAAATACTTTTTTACCCTCAAAAGTAGTTGTAATTAATGCATAAAATAAAATAATTATTCTTAATTTTATGGTATCTTAAAATGCTCATCTCATACTTTTTATATATAGTATAGATGATGATAATAATAATCTATATTTTTATTATCTTTACTATTATATAAGTATTTGATCAGGATACCCTTGTAACTTTACTTAAATTTAAGACAGCTAATATAGCTTTTTAAACATAAGGTACAAGTACTATATACAATAGTTCCTAATTTACCCATATTTAATAAAATTTCTAATTAATACATTATTTAAGAAATATTTACTTTAAGTATTATTTTATTTAAAAAATTTTAAACTAATATTAAAATATGTACATTTATTATTTATATTTTATAACTTAATACTATTTGTAAGGATTCCTAGAAGTCTGATGCAGCCAAAACACTCTTGAAACCATCTACTGAAGACAACAGCTGAAGGTAACAGCTGAAGACATCAACTGAAGACATCAACTGAAGACAACAGCTGAAGGTAACAGCTGAAGACAACAACTGAAGACATCAGCTGAAGATATCAACTGAAGACAAAGTCTGAAGACAAAGTCTGAAGACAGTTTTCAGTAGTTGTCATAACAACTGAAGAAGTATTCTTTAGTAGTTATGATGATCCTTCAGCAGTTATCACAACAGCTGAAGAAGTATTCTTCAGTAGTTATCACAACAGCTGAAGAAGTATTCTTCAGTAGTTGTGATGATCCTTCTTCAGTAGTTATCATAACAACTGAAGAAGTATTTCTCAGTAGTTGTGACAGTTCTTCTTTCAGTAGTTCTATGAAATGATCAAGTCCTCCTGCATGCTGCACAGAACATGAAGTAGTATTGCTACGAAAGTTTTACACCAATTCAGAAACATTTCAAGTGTAAAATCTTTCATAGCCAAGACCAATATCTTCAGAAGCCAGAAATGAAGTCTTTCTTAGCTTCAAGACAAAGTCTGCTGAAGCCAAGAAACCAAGACAGATTCTTCCGAAGACTTTTATCATACATGCTTTATCTGATATACTTTTTCTGCAAAGCTGAACCACTTTGCCGCTGCCCACTCTGGTTGGTCACCAACTTATATGAGTTGGTGAAAAGGTCCATGCTTTAGGAAAACTGTACATTGAGGTCTTGGGTTATGTACCTTTATCCTTTTTGTAATATATTAGGATGTGAGCTATGGCATGTCATAGTCACTAGCCAAAAGGCAAATCTGCCTTTTGACTCTACATGGATTGTGTTGTCTAATTCGTGTATCCAGCTGGCCTTCAAAGTATGGCCGTCTGTAGGTTGTATTATATAGTATCTCAAAGTCTTGTAATGTATGAATGCTGAATACTTGTAACTTGAATTTGAGAAGCAATATACAACATCCTTGAAAACCAACCACTTGTGTAGTTATCTTTTCTTTCTGAAGTTACTCGTGTGTTCATAGCATCATCATAACCGGTTCCCCATTTGATATGTTAAGTGTTCTAATACACTCTCCTCGTTGTGTTGTTGTGTTGTAAGTGCTAACCCTTCACCCGGTCCTGCATTTGGTATCAGAGCATCCAGGCTCTTGATATAAGATCTCACCATCTTAAGATCCCTCACACACACAAAATACTTAACAACTCAAATGGCAGCTCTTTCTAAAGCTGATATGGAAACTGGTACTATGACCAAGTCCCCACTGATCACTCCTGAAGATTTTGACACATGGTGCACAAGAATGGAAGGCTTCATCAAGTGTCAAGATTCAAGGATGTGGGACTCAGTTATCAACGGTCCCTTCATACCAAGCACTACTTCTGCTACTGGTAATCGTATTATCCCTAAAGATGTAGATGATTACTTAGAAGAAGACAAGAAGAGAATAGAGCTTGATCAAAGGGCCATGACTTGTCTTCAAACTGCTCTTCCAAACTCTATCTACAGAGGCTTCAAGAAGTGCAAGACAGCTAAAGATCTATGGGAAGCACTGAGGCTCATGTATGAAGGATCCAAAGAAACTAAAGAAAAAAGAAGGATCTCTTGAAGCAGCAGTTTGAAAATTTCACCTTCAAGGCTGGTGAGACACTGACTCAACAATACTTCAGGTATGTTAAGATAGTGGACACTCTAGTGGATATTGGAGTAACTCTTGAGAATAGGGACATAGTAAGGAAGTTCATGTCTTCTCTTCCTAAACTATGGACACATTATTGTGTTGTGATCAAGAGAACTTCGGATCTTAAAACTCTTACTCTTACAGAGTTTTATGGTATCCTGAGTGCATTCCAGATGGAGATGAACATGCAAAATTCCTCTGGTAACTCCAATAACCAACTGAGTTCAGCTCTTCATGTGAATGAAAGGGAATGCATTGAACCACAACATCAGTTGTTATGCTACCCTGACAACTCACAAAAAGGGCCTTTCATCACTCTTCCAGAGACACCAAGAGAAAGCTACACTCAAGGAAGTTCCTTCCAAGAGACAAGTTCTTCTCATGCCTTTGTCTCAGCTGATGAAACCTCTGGCAACCTTCTCTTCACTCTTGAAGACTTGGACTGTATCCATCCAGATGATTTGGAGTATATGGAGCTAGTTCAGCAAATGGCTCTTCTCACTCACAGGGCCAAGAAGTTCTACAAGAGGACTGGGAGAAGATTTCCGAGCAATACATCCAGTGGAAAGTTTGGGCTGGACAAAAGCAAGGTAAAGTGCTACAACTGTAACCAGATGGGGCACTTTGCAAGAGAATGTAAGGCACCAAGAACAAATGGTGGCCAGACACAAACCAGACCAAACTACACTAAGAAAGTTCACCAGAATGAGAACCCAAAGCAACAGGCTGCAGTTGCTGTTGAAGAGGGAGGCTTTGACTGGAGCTTTCAGATAGAAGATGCATCTCCAAACCAAGCTCTCATGGCAGATCATGATGAAACCAAGGTATTGGAAAATCTTTGCTCTTCTGAATGTATTGCTAAAGTTAATAGATATAGGTCATATAACTTAGAGATGAGATCTGACCTTGAGTCCTTAAACATCTTGAAAGCTGATTTTAAAAGAGCTGAAAATGACTATAAACTTAAAATAGAAGATTTAGAGAAAACCATTTCAACTCTTAAACATGAGCTAACAAATTACAGGACTCAAATCAAAGATCTCATAGCTAAGTTAACTGAATGCCAAGCTGAGCTTGTGATCAGCAAAGCTAAGGCAGAAAATTGTGTTCTTGAAGAAGATACCTTCAAGAACATAATATCCTCATCCTTGCATGCAAAAGTGTGTTATCAGAACAAGCAGGGACTGGGATCTAGTAAGATAGCTCCTCCACACACCATCTTGTCTGTAAAATCTCCCAGGTGTGGAACTTGTGAAGATGAGCTTCCCTTCATAGATCCTTTGACTAAAGAGGATGAAGAGGAGATGGTGAAGAATGACTTTGGTTTGAGTGAAGAAAAGCATTCTGAGAAGGGTCACCATTCCTCTGAGGAGAGTAAAACTGTTGGGATGACTAAGTCAAGAAGAAAGAACTTGATCAGGAAAGCCAAAAGAAAATCAAGGAAGGCTCAAGAGATCAAGGCTACTTTTGACTCTAAGCAGAAACAAGTTTTCATTTGCAGGGTTTGAAGTAGTTAAGACTGATGACATGAAATCTGGTTCATGTGCAACTCATCTCAGCAACAAGAAGAAGACTGATCTGTTGTGTGTAACTGCTGCACAACCTGGACCATCCAACTCCAAGAACAGTTCTCAACCCAAAAGAACTGTCTCAGCTCCTGCAAAGGTGAAGATGGAGATGGGATGTGACCAAAGTCAGTGCTCTTCTATGAAGAAGACTCTTGGAAAGAAGAATCTGAAGTGTGTCATGTCTGAGAGTACTTCTCATTTGGCTAAGGATTGTCCATACAATCCTAAGGGTACTCTTCACATGATAAACAAATAAACTTCCAAGAATTCCAAGATGAAGAAGAAGGCAAGTGGAAAACTGCCTTCGGAAGAAGATTTGGTCTCGGAAGAAAGGAATGCTTCCAAAGTACTGAAGCTTGCTGCAGTAAAGGCAAGATCTTTCGAAGGATTAGTCATCAAAACTTCTAAAGTCTCAAAGGCTTCTGAAGTATTGAAGGTCAAGTCTAAACTTCCAAAGATGGTGTGGAAGTCAAAGAAAGACCAAAAGACTGAAGGTTCTTCATCAACGACAGCTCAAGATCCTCAAAGCACAACCATAGGATCTATTACTGTTGCATTGTCTTCAACTGTTTTAAATGAGCCCAAGACCAATGAGGCTTGGGTTTCTAAATGTAACTAGCTATCACTTTATGCAGGAACAGCTACAGACAAACAAAAATGTGTGGATCATTGACAGTGGTTGTTCCAGGCACATGACAGGCAATAGGTCACTACTCCAAAAGTTTGAAAGAATTGATGGAGGGCCAGTTGCTTTTGGAGGAGATGCAGGTGGTTACATTACTGGAAGGGGCAAGGTCACAAATGGTAAGCTCAGCATTGACAAGGTAAACTTTGTCAAAGAGCTTGGATACAATCTTTTGAGTGTATCTCAATTTTGTGATCAGAGTCATAACATGCTGTTTACTGAGCATGAGTGCATTGTTCTCAAGCCCAGGGTGATCATTCCTCATGAGCACATCCTACTCAGAGCCCCCAGGAAAGGGAACATGTACAAGATGGATTTGCAAGAAACATCTCCCTCAGAAGAAGTTTCATGCTTTCTATCTAAAACAAATAGTGATGAATCTTTTCTTTGGCATAAAAGAATGTGCCATGTAAACTTTAAGAACATGAATAAATTGATTAAGAATGATTTGGTAACTGGAATACCAAAAAGAGAGTTTACAAGTGATGATCATTGTGTTGTATGCCTGAAAGGGAAGCAACACAAGGTATCTCACAAGCCTAAGGAAAGAAATTCCATCACTACACCCCTACACTTGTTACATATGGATCTCTTTGGCCCCACCAATGTAATAAGTTTAGGAAGGACCTCTTACTGTTTGGTGATCACAGATGACTTTACAAGATTCACATGGGTATTTTTCTTTAGAACTAAGGATGAGACCCCTGAGATTCTGAAGAATTTCATCTTAAAGATTGAGAATCAATGTGATCACAAGGTCAAAACCATAAGATGTGATCAAGGAACTGAGTTCAAAAATCAAATACTTGATACATTTTGTGATGAAAAGGGTATTACAAGACAATATAGTGCTCCCAGGACCCCTCAGCAAAATGGAGTTGCTGAGAGGAGAAACAGGACACTAATTGAAGCTGCAAGAACTATGTTGTCTGACTCTAAACTGCCCATCACCTTCTGGGCAGAGGCAGTCAACACTGCCTGCTATGTGCAAAACAGAGTTTTAGTAGTTAAGACACATAGTAAGACTCCTTATGAACTTTGGCACAAGAGGAAACCTTTCATTGGTTTTCTCAGGTCTTTCGGATGTCCTTGCACCATCTTGAATACCAAAGATCATATAGCCAAGTTTTCTGAGAAATCAGATAATGGACACTTCATTGGATACTCTTCTTAAGCTAAAGCTTATAGAGTATACAATCTCAGAACTAGAGTAGTTGAGGAGTCAGCCAATGTGACTTTCAATGAACACACACCCAGTGTGAAAGGTTCTGGTCCGGATTGGATGTTAGATCTTGATTTAGTTATCAATAGTTTTAACAAATCTTATGAGCATGTTTCAGGAACCACAGATATATTACCTACAGGTGATCCTGATCCAAGAATTGAGCTGAGAAGATCTTCAAGCAACATAACTCCAGCTCCAGTGGTAACTAATCCTGCAAATGAAGCTTCTACCAGCACATCAATGACACATCCTGCTGATACATCTAAGTTGCCTTCATCTTCCAGTGTTGAGGCACAGAACTCAAATGTAGAAACTTCAAATGTTAGAGAACATGGTGGTGGTGATAGTGATCAAGAATTTCTTGATGCTGAGAACCATCCCATTGAAGAAAATCTCAATGATGTCACACACTCATTGGATCAAGTTAATCTTGATAGGTGTGCTGCTGTAGAGGGTGAATCCTCCTTGCCAGATCAGAATTTTTCTAATTTGGATCTGTCTAAACAACTTGTTGTGATCCCTCAACTAAGGATCCACAAGTCTCACCCCTCTACAAACATCATTGGAGATGTTGGTACTGGTGTAAGAATAAGAGGACAGTCTCATAATGCAAATATCTGTCTTCACTCTTGTTTCTTATCCCAAATAGAGGCAAAGAAGATTGATGAAGCTCTAAAGGATGGAAGTTGGGTTGAAGCTATGCAAGAGGAGTTGCTTCATAAAGGTTTGGAATCTATGTCCTCTTCCTCATGGGAAGACTACCATAGGTACAAAGTGGGTCTTCAGGAATAAGAAGGATGATAAAGGACTTGTCATCAAGAACAAGGCTAGACTAGTTGTTCAAGGGTATACTCAAGAAGAAGGAATTGATTACACTGATGTCTTTGCTCCAGTAGCAAGACTTGAAGCTGTCAGGATATTCCTAGCTTTTGCTGCATCCAAGAACTTCAAGGTCTATCAACTTGATGTCAAGTGTGCTTTTCTTTATGGAGTGATTGATGAAGAGGTGTATGTCAAACAACCACCTGGCTTTGCAGATCCTGATCATCCTGATTATGTCTGCAAGCTTGACAAAGCTCTCTATGGGCTACATCAGGCACCAAGAAAGTGGTATGAGACTCTATCTCAGTATCTCTATCAGCATGGCTACAAAAGGGGTACCATTGATGGAACTCTCTTCATCAAAGGAACAAGAGATGACATAATGCTAGTTCAAGTATATATAGATGATATCATCTTTGGGTCAACTAATCCAAAGCTCTGCAAAGACTTTGAGAAGCTGATGAAGGATAGATTTGAAATGAGTGCCATGGGGGAACTTAATTTCTTTCTAGGGATTCAAGTGAAGCAGGTTGACAATGGTATCTTCACAAATCAGTCAAAGTATGTACAAGACATACTTAAAAGGTTCAACATGACTGAATGTAAGGTTGCTAAGACACCCATAGCTAGAAACCACTCCCTTGGACCTGATCTTGAGGGGGAGTGTGCTGATGAACATCTCTACAGGGCTATGATTGGGTCTCTTATGTATCTTACAGCTAGCAGGCCAGATATTATGTTTGCCACTTGCATCTGTGCAAGATATCAGGCCAACCCCAAGATGTCACACCTAACCACCGTCAAAAGAATTCTAAGATACCTTAAAGGAGCCCCATCTCTTGGCCTTTGGTATCCTAAAATTCTGACTTCAATCTGTATGCATATACAGATAGTGATTATGGTGGATGCAATATGACTGCAAAGTCTACATCAGGGGGATGTCAATTTCTTGGTGGAAGGATAGTCTCTTGGCAATGCAAGAAACAATCCTGCGTATCTGCATCAACTGCTGAGGCTGAATACATTGCTGCTGCAAGCTGCTGTGCTCAAGTGCTTTGGATTCAAAATCAGATGCTAGACTATGGATTCAACTTCAAAGAGACTCCCATTCACATAGACAACAACAGTGCTATCTCAATCACAGAAAATCCAGTGCAGCACTCAAGAACTAAGCACATCAACATCAGGTATCATCTGATTAGAGATAATTTTGAAAAGGGATTAATCAAACTAATCGAAGTACATACAAATGAACAATATGCTGATCTGTTCATAAAAGCCTTTGATGAACAGAGATTTAAATATCTTATATCAGCTATTGGGATGATCAACATTGAATAGCTTTTCTTAAAAACTTAATCATATTATTTCTAAAACTATGTGTGTTCTATGTTGTCTATTCTATCACCATAATAAGCCCCAGTTTCTCTTTAGAAGAAAATTCTTTTAAGATATTCCTTAGATTTTTTAGAATTTTACACAAGTTGCAAAATTCCTCAAAATCTTTGAAATATTTTTGGAGGCAAAATTTGCCTTCGGAAGCTTTCTGGTTAAAACTTCCGAAGCAAAATACCTTCATGGTCAAAACTTCTGAAGATAAATTATCTTTGGAAGATTTCTTAGAATTCCAAGAAAACTACTTTTTGGGCAAAAAGCAAACTACTTTTCAGAGGTGGGACCAACACAATGGATTTCAAAGTTTATCCTTTTTCATTAACTTTGTCCCAAATCCAAATTCATACAAATATCCAACGGTTACACCTCTTTCCTCTACCTGCTCCAAAATTCACCCATACCTCAAATTTGATCTCTATGGAACCACTTTTGCTTTTCACCTTTCTTCATCCTTAAAGCTTTTCAAAATGGCCAACATTCCAAACAGAAACAACCAAATTTCTCCATGCAATTCCATAGGCAGCACAATCAAGTTGCCTTGTTGCACTCTGAGAAAGATGATAGTTTCTCAGAGGTTTGCTGTTTTCTTGCTCTATCCAACTACTACACCTCACTCACCATTGATCCTATTCTTTATGAGGATCACCTGCTTGACTTTTGGAGGACATGTCAAGAGGTTATTATGGATGGGGAGAAGGCATTGTCTGCCATAGTGCAGGGGAGGACAGTCTTTATCACTTCAGCCATCAACAAAACCCATCTTCAGCTGGATGATGAAGAAGGTGAACTGTCTTTCCGAAAGGAAGCTGTCAACTATTCCTTTGAGCAGATGGGCTATGAGGGAGATTTCTCTGTAAAGACCTTTAGGAAAGGGAAGGTCTCATTCCAGTGGAAATACCTACTCCATGTAGTGATTCACAGCTTGTCCAACAAGCATGGTGGATGGGACCAGATTCCTGAGGATCTCTCCTTTATAGTTCATGGAATGGTACAAGGGGTCAAGTTCAGGTACTCACAATTTGTTTACACAAACTTACTTGCTAACTTGGACTCCTTAGAATATTATGTGTTTCCTAGATATGTTCAACACATTCTCAACTGTGAACTTGGATCACAGTTGAGGGAAACAAATACTATTCTTAAATTGGGGCAGATGAAGCCAGGCATCTTTAAGATTATGAAGAAGCCAACTGTAGGCTTCTCAGGGGTAGAAACAGCCCTGGTCTCCAAAATGTTAGAGCTCATTGCTCAAGGTGACAACCTAGCAACACAAGCTAGTGTTGAACCCACACCTTTTACATCTCAACCACCAAAACAGCCACAAATCATCCTCACCTACCAAAGAAAATCCAAACGAACCCCTGCTCAAGCTATTGAGTCTGTGCAGGTCCTCATATACTCACCCATACAGGAAGAAGTGGATACTAGAGCTCCCACTTCTCCTAAGGAGCAAACCACTCCCATCTCTTCAAGAATCAGCGCTGATGTTTCTCATGATCAGCCTGATGAGCTCATAAGCCAAAATGTCGTAAGCCTTCACTCTGAGTCTCAACACTCAAGTGAAAAACCTTCAGGGGACAGTTACCATCCCCAGCCTTTGGACTTAAATACCCAAATTTTTCCAACCTTGAATTCTATACTGATGAGGACTTAGGCTTCAGTAAGCATCATGAATCTCTCTATCCCTCCCCTACTCAAAGAAAGAGGAGTGCTTCTGAATTACCTATGTCTATCCCACATCAGTCACCCATTGCTGAGGTGGGTCCTTCTGAACTTGTTCAGGGGATCCATATGGAAGAGGCTCTCACTTTTGCAAGTGATTATATCATTAAGACCTCAACCATGGCAACTCAGCCCATTGACACTTCATCTGAGGCTGTCAATGAGCAGAGGAAATCCAGCAGCCAAGAACCCCATGCTGGTGATGAGAGTGAGGATCTAGGTCCAATTCTCTCACCCTCCATGATTCTTCTGATAAAGATGAGGGGAATCTAAGACTAAAAGTGCAACAACTGACACAAACTTGCACGTACTTAGTTTCAAAGGTTAGTCATCTTAAATTTCAAGTGACTACCTTACAAAATAGGGTCAATGATCAGCAACTTGAGATATCTTATCTTAAGAAAAAACTAGCTGAGAGACCTTTCAGAAGAGCTCAACCAGGAACACAAGAACATGAGGATGTGGCTGACCTAACTCCTAGCTCACCTATACAAGAAGGTGATGCTACCAAAAAGGGGAGAAAGTCACTACAATCACAGAACCTGGGAGTTTTTCAAGGAGTATGGACATTGAGGACTCACCATCCTCTCTTAAAATTGTTCCTACTCAGCAACCTCCTCAAGTTCACATTGATGTGAACATCCTAGACTGATTGTTTCAAAGTCTTTTTGGGGAGGGTGTATCAAGGCAAGAAGCTGAAGAAGATAGACCAAGGCAATCAGGTAATATCATTGGTTAACTGGATGTTGAGGCAGACCCTGAGATTAGCTTTAAAGGGAAAACCTTGACTGAAGGCCCAGTGATAGAGCCTGAAAGTCCTGTCTTACAGTCAACTGATGAAGTGACAGAAATTGAAACACCTGTCACCACAACAACTACTTCAGCAACTCAACCCCTCAGTGAAACATCTGCTGGTGAAGATGTATCACAGTCTCTCTCTGGTCAGAGTTTGGATGCTACACCAAGCAATGAAGGCCAAAGCTCTCTCCACCCTGTGTCACAAAGGTCTGTGGGTGACAAGGGGAAAAGGGTTCTAACCCCTGAGGAGATTGAGGAGGAGGAAAGAGAGAGAAAGAGGAAGCTAAGGGGAGTAAGTTCGACTGGGTCTTCAAGCTTCATGCAAGCTGCAATCAGGGCTGCTCACAGACCAAACACTCAAAATGATAAGTTGAGGGCAGTCAGGATTACGTACTTACAGACCAGGAACTATGACATAGATGAGATTATATCTCTCCCCTTAGAGGAATTAAATGATCTGGCTGACATGGAAATGTCAAGAGAAAGGAAGGAAGCTGAAGATGCAAGAATTCTTCTTGAGATCAAAGAGAAGAAAAGACAACAAAGATTATACAAGCATATTCCTACTCTCTCGCCAGTTCAAGAAAGTCCTGTGCAAGAGGCTGTGGCTGCTACACAAGAACCTCAGGTAGATAAAGAAACAAATAAACAAAGAATGATAGACTACCTGAGTGCCACAGGCTTCTACCAGGCAGAAGCACTTCTTCCTTTGTCCTTTGAGTACATTGAGTTTGAGTATCTCAAACAACTTGAACTTCAAGTACTCAAAGAACAGAAGTTAACAAAGAAGAAAATAAGGAAAGAAGCTGCTAAGTCAAGAGCTCTCATTCAGAAGAACTTGAAAAAGTCTGATGATAGACAAAGAATGATGAGCTTCTTGAAGCTGTATGGATTCTCTGGAAGGAGACTTGGCCCTATGTCTCTATCTACTCTGGATGAGCATATCAGGGTGATCAAGCAGAAGATCAAGAGTGGAGAGCTTGCTGACTTGCACACTCCTCCAAGTCAAGCTCTACCTCAAGTAGAGGTTAAGTTTGAACAACAAAAGACAACTCAAACAAGAACCTCCAGCTTCATCTTCTAATCCACAGCAGGGTCAAAGGCCAGCCTCTTCAACTATTGATCAACAGCAAGGTCAAAGGCCAGCCTCAACATCTGACCCACAACAGGGTCAAACTCCCTCTCCCTCTGAACCTGTGAGGGAGGAACACCCAACTGAGGAAGACACAACTAATCTACAAGGTGCTGCAGGCCAGTCTTCTCGGTAAAAGACTGCAAAGAGGAAGAAGAGAATGGCTTCTAAATCTGATGCAAAGAAGAAGAAGAAGTCAAAATCAACCTCCTTTGATGAATCAGAACATCCTAAGGAAGTGCAAGAAGAGAAAGCCAAATCATCTCCAATTCAAATGGCTCCTCTTGCATCAGGAAGACAGTGAGCTGCTGAATATCCTCAAGTGTTTTGGTAGCATCAGCCTAGGGGGAGTTTGTAAGGATTCCTAGAAGTCTGATGCAGTCAAAACACTCTTGAAACCATCTACTGAAGACAACAGCTGAAGGTAACAGCTGAAGACATCAGCTGAAGACAACAGCTGAAGACATCAGCTGAAGACAACAGCTGAAGACAACAGCTGAAGACATCAGCTGAAGACAACAGCTGAAGGTAACAGCTGAAGACATCAGCTGAAGACATCAACTGAAGACAACAGCTGAAGGTAACAGCTGAAGACAACAACTGAAGACATCAGCTGAAGATATCAACTGAAGACAAAGTCTGAAGACAAAGTCTGAAGACAGTTTTCAGTAGTTGTCACAACAACTGAAGAAGTATTCTTTAGTAGTTGTGATGATCCTTCAGTAGTTATCACAACAGCTGAAGAAGTATTCTTCAGTAGTTATCATAACAGCTGAAGAAGTATTCTTCAGTAGTTATCACAACAACTGAAGAAGTATTTCTCAGTAGTTATGACAGTTCTTTTTTAGTAGTTCTATGAAATGATCAAGTCCTCCTGCATACTGCACATAACATGAAGTAGTATTGCTACGAAAGTTTTACACCAATTCAGAAACATTTCAAGTATAAAATCTTTCATAGCCAAGACCAATATCTTCATAAGCCAGAAATGAAGTCTTTCTTAGCTTCAAGACAAAGTCTGCTGAAGCCAAGAAACCAAGACAGATTCTTCCGAAGACTTTTATCATACATGCTTTATCTGATGTACTTTTTCTGCAAAGCTGAACCACTTTGCCGTTGCCCACTCTGGTTGGTCACCAACTTGTATGAGTTGGTGAAAAGGTCCATGCTTTAGGAAAACTGTACATTGAGGTCTTGGGTCAAACCTTTCTACTTTATGTACCTTTATCCTTTTTGTAATATATTAGGATGTGAGCTATGGCATGTCATAGTCACTAGCCAAAAGGCAAATCTGCCTTTTGACTCTACATGGATTGTGTTGTCTAATTCGTGTATCCAGCTGGCCTTCAAAGCATGGCCGTCTGTAGGTTGTATTATATAGTATCTCAAAGTCTTGTAATGTATGAATGCCAAATACTTGTAACTTGAATTTGAGAAGCAATATACAACATCCTTGAAAACCAACCACTTGTGTAGTTATCTTTTCTTTCTGAAGTTACTCGTGTGTTCATAGCATCATTATAACCGGTTCCCCATTTGATCTGTTAAGTGTTCTAATACACTCTCCTCATTATGTTGTTGTGTTGTAAGTGCTAACCCTTCACCCGGTCCTGCACTATTTGACTTAAGTATTATTTCATATAAACACTCACTTAGTATATGATCATTAAATACAGTCATAGTTATAACACTAATAATACCCAAATATACCTACTTTTAAGACAGGTCAGAAAATATGTTCGATAACACCCGCTATATCACTATATATAACAAACAAACAAAATAGAGCTAATTACATGATTAGTCCTTGTTGTTTGCGCATATTACAATATTGTTAGACACACCACAACCCACACCCACCAAAACAGTCGCTTAAATTAAACACCACATGTAGACTAATTAAAGGTCGCGAGACAAAATCAATGGTCGTAAGGACACAACCAGCACATCTAAGTTCTACAATGACCATCGACTTTAGATTTAATGGTGGTGGTGGTTTGTGACAGGTGGTGATTTGAAGATTTGATTCAATTTGAATTCATTCTCTACTGTTTGATCTCTACTTGATCATGTAGGCATTGACAGAGCTACATGAGTTGATCATGGAGACATTGACAGAACTATGCGATTATTATGGTGATAGCAGTAACGATGGTGGTGACATTGTTTGTGATAGGTGTTCTATGGTGGTCAGCATGGTGGTTGGCGGTTGAGGTAAAACGGTGGTGGTAGATTTTCTGACTGAAGGTGCGGTTGGTGGTGGTGGTAGGTTTCCTAGTTGGAGGTGTACTGGTTGTCACACCCTCAAAATCTGCTAACGAGATTTTACCGTCAGGCATGTGACACACCAGGATCTTAATAGCACCAGTTACATAGAGTCAATAATTGCAAAACATCTAATTAAGAAAAATCAGGCTTTTAAATCAATCATAAATGTTTCAAACTTACGGAAGCGATTTGAAAACAGTAAGTCAATGATAAACCATAAAAGTTAATATTGTTTAACAAAATAAAATATTTGAGATGTAATGTATGCCATGAATGCATCCCTAGCTGAAAACTTAACTTTGTGCATTCCCGCGACCTGAGAAAACATGCTAAAGTATGTCAACATAAAGTTGGTGAGTACACAGGTTTAATCAACAAGTAATGTGTCAGAAAGCATTTCATATGGTTTAGTATATCAAACATATCGATAGATAGCTAGCCTATAAACAAGTTACTTAATGTTTCAAACTGAAGCTTAATGTGTGTGTTTTATGCCTTCCACCACGTCTATCACAGACCGTGGCAACTGATAGGTCAATTAAGCACCTGTTCAACCTCCAATCAAGCTAGTGCGACTAGCCCCAGCGGGTTTGTCAAACCTAGTCGTACTACTCAGAATTACATTGTTAATCCCATTACTAACTGTGTGATACTTTAAGGACTTTTAAATATGTCTACACTAATATAACATGCAATATCAATAATACTGGTAATCATAACAAATATAGTGTTTACATGTTTTCTCCCCCAAAAATGAAAAATATAAAACGGGACCGTGAAAAATCACCTTAATTTCCGATCAACCTGATCATCATCATCATCATCATCATCATCATCATCATTATCATCCTCCTCTTGTTGAAGGAATTTTCATCCTGAAAATTTGGACATGGATTCAACGAACGTAGTGAGCAAACTGGTCATCCAGAACATAACATTCTAGGGTTTCTGAGAGTTTCTTAAACAAACCCGAAACAAAGAAATGTAAGGTTTTGCATGAGTTGTGACACTGGTGGTCGTTGATAATTGTGGTTACGATGGCAGTGGAGAACTACGGTGGTGGTGGTAGCGGTAGCGACGGTAGAGAACTTCGATGGTGGCGGTGGTGAACATGTATGTTTGTCTATGTATATATGGGTGTATGTGTATATATGTATATATATATATGTATGTATATATATAAATTGATATATATTTTGTCTTATAGTTAGGGGTAAAAAAGTCTTTTCATAATCACGTAGCTGAAAAACTTAACAAAAGTTAATAGAAGGACCAGTCGTGTTACGAGTTGACTATTATTATTACTGTTATTGTTACTGTTACTGTTACTGTTACTTTGCATTGTTACAGTGTATTGTTACTGTTACTGTTAATGTTACTATTACTGTTACTGTTATTGTTACTGTTACTGTTACTGTTAGGGTTGTTATTGTTGTTATTGTTGTTATTGTTGTTGTTGTTATTATTATTATTGTTATTATTCTGCTTCTGCTTTCCCAGCACCCTCTTTCTATTATTATTATTATTATTATTATTATTATTATTATTATTATTATTATTATTATTATTATTATTATTATTATTATTATTATTATTATTATTATAACTATGTAAATATTTAATGATTATATAGTTAAGTGTTTAAATAAAATAATACTTAAATCAAATAGTATTAAGTTATAAAAATATAAATAATAAGTGTATATATTTTAATATTCATTTAAAGTATTATAAATAAGATAATAATTAAAATAATTATATATTAAATAAATTATAATTAAGAGAAATTTATTAACGTAAGGGCAATTAGGAACAATTATATAGAATTTTTACCTTATGTTTGCAAAAATTATATCAGGTATCTTATATTTGAAGTGATATTTTAAGTGTGTACTCCTTAAATATTTTATATAATAGTATAGATAATATAACTATAGATTATTATTATCAACATTATTATAAATTTTTTAGTAATTATATAGTTAAGTGTTCAAGTAAGATACTACTTATTTATAATTTAGTATAATAATAATAACAATAACAATAACAATAATAATAATAATTATTACTATTATTATTATAAATAATAATAATAATAATAATTATTATTATTATTATTATTATTATTATTATTATTATTGTTGTTGTGTTGTTATTATTATATTATTATTATTATTATTATTATTATTATATTATTATTATTATTATTTTATTATTTATTATTATTATTATTATTATTATTATTATTATTATTTTATTATTTATTATTATTTATTATTATTATTATTATTATTATTTATTTCTATTATTATTATTATTATTATTGTTATTGTTATTATTATTATTGTTGTTGTTATTATTATTATTATTATTATTTCTATTATTATTATTGTTATTGTTATTATTATTATTATTATTATTTCTATTATTATTATATATTATTATTTTTATTATTATTATTATTATTATTATTATTATTAATAATAGTATTTAGTACTTATATAGTTAAGTCTTCAAATAAGATAATTATACTTAATAATTAATGTAAATATTAATTTAAAGTATTATAAATAATAAAATATATAATGTATTGAATTAAAATCTCATATTATTAAGTAATATATTAGTAATATATATTAATTAATGTATTAATTTGAAGATGTTTATTAAATAAGCAAAATAGAAATGATAGCATTGAACACTTATATCTAGGGCTTAAGAAGTTGTATTAGGTGTCTTAATTTTTATAAGATTACATTTGTGTCCAATGGTTATGTTTTATATAATATTATGGATATCTCATTTAATGTAAAATTAATAATAAAAATGAAAACTTGTGTTTTAAATTATTTAAATTTATTTACTAAGTAATAATACGTATAACTTGATGAGTAGGGGGTTGGGGCCTAGTGATAATAGATGAGTGACATAACCAATAAAGTGCGGGTGTGTTAGACATTTAAAAAAACTTAAACGGGATAAATTACCTTTAAACTATGTCTGGGTGCCTACTTGATAAAGTTTTCTAGCGTTTGACCTTTATCAATTGAAATTTCCTCATTGAGTGAATCTGGACATATTGATATCCAACAACTTGTACCTCAACTAAATTAAGTACCATTTACCTCTTTAAATATCATGATTGTTGTAGAGGTTCTAGAATATGCTTTAATTATAATCTTTTGTAATTATTCACATGACCAGCCTTTTAGGTTGGGGTTTAACATTGTTAGTGGTGTTTGTAAAAGAGGGGGCGGTGAAGGTGACAACAATGGTTGAGGTGACGACATAAGTAATGTTTGGTGGTGGTATCAGTAAATCAGTAATGGTGGAGGTGATGTTGGTAGCGACTAGTAGATGGCGGCGAAGTAAGTGTAGGCTTCCACCCGTTTGTCAATTATTCTTTGTTCTTAGTTAGCCTAATAAGATCACTGAGAAAGATACATATAATGGATTTTCATCTAAAACATTAGACTAGAAACCAAATCTAATGTGAGCTTAATTCTTTATGTCCATATTATCATGTATAGGGCTATGTATCATGTTTGAGAGCTTAGGTTTGGTGAGTTAAATTGATGAACTCAAACATGCTAAATATATATAATCGTTCCAAAGACACCTACATTAAGAGAGAGAATTAAAAATTGTGTAACACAACGACGACTAGTGCAACCCATTTATGTAAACAAGTTGAATAGATTGTAATGGTGGTGGGTTAAGTTGAATAGATTGTAATGGTGGTGGGTTGGAAATAACTTTTAAGGGGTGAAAACAACTTTTAATTAATCAAGTTGTAAATGAGTTACTGAGTGGTTTATAAACATATTAACATGTTAACTCTATTAAACAAGTAAAATATGCCAACATGAGCATGATTCGTATGATTAAGCATGTGAAACAGGAATGAGATGGTTATTAAACGCGTTAAATATAACAATCCAAAACCTATTTTCACATCGTGTGAGACAACGTGTAAATGTGAGGCACCATTGACAAAGATGGCAAGATGAAAGTAGTGACAACATCATTAAAAAGGAATAGAGAGAGATGTTGGATATTAGATGTCTGATTATCAATAATATCGAAGTTAATATCAATGTTCGATTCAAAGACTTACACTTTGAACAACAACAACAACAAAAGATTAGCGTTTAATTGTTATATGTTATAGTTCATAAAACGCAAATAGGATAAACGATGGTTGATTATTTAGTGAAATAATCATTGTTTAATTATTTAGTGAAACAATAAATAATCATTGTTTAATTATTTAGTGAAACAATAAAATCAATCGAGGGTTAAGCAGTTTAATGTTTGAAAGTTAAACATTTAAACTTTTATGGGTTTGTTTACTTATATATTAAACGTTAATTTGGGGGCTTAATATGTAAATAATGGTATTATAAATAAAAGATTACGGGAATTCTAACCGGCTAACCTTGGAGCCATCAACCATCAATCCCCCCCCCCCCCCCCCCCCCCCACACTGATTTGCGATCGTTGCATATCCACCACCAAAAGCGTCGTAGCCGCGACGGGAGCCACACCGCCATCAACCCCTTTTCACACATATTGCAATCATTGCAAGTTGTATTCGTTTTCATGCACGGGTCAACTAGTGAGAAGTAGCACTACAAAATTTCGATCATTAGCGGCGACAATTATCGCCGCTAATACCCCTGATTGTCGCCGCTAATGGTATTAGCGGCGACTTATCGCCGTTAAAAGGTCGCCGCTAAAAGTTAGTCGCTATTGGTCAAATGTTCGCCGCTAATAGGTCGCCGCTAAAGATGTCGCCGCTAATTCTATAGATGTCGCCGCTAAAAGTTGTCGCCACATTGTGGTTTTTTTAACTATTAGCGGCGACACTTGTCGCCGCTAATGCTTACTTTTTTTTTAATTTTTTTTGTTTTTTCAAAAATCCAGTTTTCATCCAAAATAAACCTATATTTTCTAATAACATAATCTAATAACATAAACTACAATCTAGATTACGAAATATCATACAATCAAACATAGATAATTAAGCTATTCAAACATAGATTACGAAATATCATACAATCAAACATATCATACAATCAAACATAAAATAATCTATTCATCCCCCTCGTCTGAATCATCTTCTTCCTCTTGATTTGGAGCCTTTTCCGAAGCAATTAATTGTTTTATTTGTGATATAAATTGCGCATTTTGGAACAGACTTGAAATTTGCTCCTGCAAAACAAAATATACATTTATATTTTGACAAAGTATATGAAGCGTAAACCAAACATACTATGTTAAACTTAACACATCCAAGTTTAAGTTATTTTGACCCGTTTAACCACAAATCATGTCCTTTTCACCCGTTTTGACCCGTTTAAGCTAAACTTAGATAATTAAATTCTATTTTAGCGATTAAAATCATAATTAACCTAAAACAACTATGTTGAACTTAACACATCCAAGTTTAAGTTATTTTAACCCGTTTAACCACAAATCATGTCCTTTTCACCCGTTTTGACCCGTTTAAGCTAAACTTAGATAATTAAATTCTATTTTAGCGATTAAAAGTCATAATCAACCTAAAACAACTATGATGAACTTAACACATCCAAGTTTAAGTTATTTTAACCCGTTTAACCACAAATCATGTCCTTTTCACCCGTTTTGACCCGTTTAAGCTAAACTTAGATAATTAAATTCTATTTTAGCGATTAAAAGTCATAATTAACCTAAAACAACTATGATGAACTTAACACATTCAAGTTTAAGTTATTTTGACCCGTTTATCCGCAAATCATGTCCTTTTCAACCGTTTTGACCCGTTTAAGCTAAACTTAGATAATTAAATTCTATTTTAGCGATTAAAAGTCATAATTAACCTAAAACAAATATGATGAACTTAACACATTTAAGTTTATGTTATTTTGACCCGTTTATCCGCAAACCATGTCCTTTTCAACCGTTTTGACCCGTTTAAGCTAAATTTAGATAATTAAATTCTATTTTAGCGATTAAAAGTCATAATTAACCTAAAACAACTATGATGAACTTAACACATTTAAGTTTAAGTTATTTTGACCCGTTTATCCGCAAATCATGTTCTTTTCACCCGTTTTGACCCGTTTAAGCTAAACTTAGATAATTAAATTCTATTTTAGCAATTAAAAGTCATAATTAACCTAAAACAACTATGATGAACTTAACACATTTAAGTTTAAGTTATTTTGACCCGTTTATCCGCAAATCATGTTCTTTTCACCTGTTTTGACCCGTTTAAGCTAAACTTAGATAATTAAATTCTATTTTAGCGATTAAAAGTCATAATTAACCTAAAACAACTATGATGAACTTAACACATTTAAGTTTAAGTTATTTTGACCCGTTTATCCGCAAATCATGTTCTTTTCACCTGTTTTGACTTGTTTAAGCTAAACTTAGATAATTAAATTCTATTTTAGCGATTAAAAGTCATAATTAATCTAAAACAAATATGATGAACTTAACACATCTAAGTTTAAGTTATTTTGACCCGTTTAAACTCGAATCATAATTAACCTAAAACAAATATGATGAACTTAGATAAAATGATGCACTTACCTGTGTAAATGACTGAGGAGTTTGTTCGTGATCATATACAAAAGAACTCGTCCCTGAAGATGAGAATGGTTTACGCCCAATCCCCCTAATATGTCCACGCCGTTGTCCCAACACCGACTCAAAAATATCGACTTCATTCAACGTTGATGATCCACTTTCTTGATTTTGGGTTTGACTTAGCTCATCAAATTTTTCCTTTAATTGGTTCTGTATTAATTAACAAAAATATATTAACATATTTATACATACATAAAGAACTCGTTCCTGAAGATGAAATACTTACATATTATTGTTGTGCTACCTCGCTATCAAATGTCCCATCTTTACTAGTATGTGCATCATGAAACGTCTCCAGTCTGCTTTTATTCTGTTGTTAAAAGTATAATATATATTAAAAAATACTAATATATAATACACAAATATATAAATTTAAATCATTACATTCTTATAACAATAACTATTATATGAAGCATTCCCCTCACGGTTTGTATATATTTGTTGTTGACGATTTGCTTTGTTTGAACTTGACACATTTCTAAATAATTCATACCTAAATAATTCACCCAATAACACAAATAAATCAAAATTCATACCTAAATAATGCTTCAACTAAATCAAAAATTCATACCTAAATACCCAAATTCATACCTAACAATGTCACACAATAACACAACTAAATCAAAAATTCATACCTAAACAAGGGTGGTCGGTTGCAGTGGTGGTGGTGGGTTGCAGTAGTGGTGGTGGTCGGATGCAGCAGCGATGGTGGTGGTGAATGTATTTGCTCAAGAAGTAGGGGGAGCTCGGATGGTGACCGGCGAGAGGAGGAGAGAAGACGGGAGTGGTGGTCGGTGGTGCTCGGCGAAAGGGGAATGTGGTGCTCAGGTGGTGCTGGGTGGTGCTCGGGGGAGCTCGGATGGTGACCGGTGGTGGCCGGTGGCAAGAAGAGAGACAGTTGATCGGGAGGATGTGGAGGGAAAGGGGGAAATGTGGAGGTAAGCCGAAGGTGGGGCTGTATATTTTTAACCAATAGCGGCGACATGTCGCCGCTAATAGTGTCGCCGCTATTGGTGAAGTACGATCAATCCCCGACCGTTAGATCTGTTGCACGATCAACGGCCAGATCTGATTGAAAAAATTGGAAACGGATTGCTAATCAATAGCGGCGACATGTCGCCGCTAATAGTGTCGCCGCTAATAGTGTCGCCGCTAATGGTCTAGTCGTCGCTAATAACGTCGCCGCTATTAAGGGCATTTCTTGTAGTGTAGTTGCACCCATCATGTGAGATTTTTTGTGTTGATCATCAAGATATAAACTTTATACACTCTGATGGATGCGTTTGATTATTTTGTTTAACCTATGTGTTATTGTATATTTGTTTTGGGTGTTAATTCTAAATTAACTAAACGTGTTAAAATGCTATGGCAATGATATACAAAGTTTGTAAATTTGATGAAAAGATAACAACTTTAATAGTTAAAACTGATATACGATAAAAAAGAAGGTTATGTTAGATGGAAGTATCAGATATTAGGTTTATTATATGAGTCCACGGGTCTAGTTATATTTTTAATGTTTATTATAATCTTTATAAATTAATTATAACCAACATAAAGTTTGTAACTTTAATGTAAGAAGAACATCTTGAATGTTAAAATGGATACAGGATATCCAAAAAGCCAAAGGTATCTTAGATGGAATATTGGAAAACAATACAAGTGTTTCTTCTCATTTTAGAAAAGTCTCGAGATGTATTCTTATTAAAAATCGATCCCGGCAAAAGTAAGTGCTGGGCTTTTACTTTTTACTTATAAGTCTTTAAATTAAAGTTTTTAAAAAGTAATTGATAATATTAGTTGAAGAATATCAGTTGAAGAATATCAAGTACTTAGTTTTGAATGAAGCGCCTGATTAAAATTCTAGTCGATAAGCTGTTATTTCTGAAAATGTTAAGCAATGTTTAAATCAAATGATTTCTGAAAATAATAGAAAAACAATTAACAAAAATTAATCACAAATATTAAAATAATTAAGCTAATATTTTTAATATTATAATATGATAAACCACCCATCTTTAAGCTATGAAGTGCTGAGTGCTATTGCTTTTATCATTGTCACACGCATTTCCTTTTTGCTTTTTAATGACGATTTTCAAAGACTTTACCGATTTAGTTACATGCAAACTCCACATTTTCCTCGTTTTAGAATTATTATCTTACGTTCTTATAATTGGAACTTGCTACGGTTAATTAAATTGAGCGGCGTACGTATTTTCTTTTGTGTTACTTTTCAGAAATATTAGTCTTTTTTTCCTTTCATTTAACAATAAATTGTCTAAAATTAAATAAACAACACCTAGATAATTTAGGATTAGTTATCACGCTCAAGACTCGAGCTTACAATCTTTGTTTGGGTGAAAAGACCACCCTATCTCCAAACCTTTTACCGCTACACTTGTCGGAATAGTCGATGAACCGATGTCACTCGAATATTTAATTATATATCCTCTCCATTTGCATTTCCAAATTTAAAGAGAATGATACATACATCCTCTTATAAATGTAAATGGACATGTACAAGATTATTGCATTTACAAGTATGAAATATATATATATATATATAAATCATATTAACTTTAGCGCTTGTAATTATAGAAAAATAATTTTTCTTGTCATAGGATAATAAGAATGAAATTCCTTTGGCACCAAATATTAAAGATATTCAGTTTTATACATATTTATAAATACATAAGTACGAACATAGAGTGATGCTTATTAAAACATTTAATTTGTAAAAGCGTTAAAAAAGGACAAGAATAAGATACTTTTTGTAGTCCCTAAATTGTGATTCGTGACGATCGAATACATCAAAAATGCATTAGTATATAACGTTAACCTTATGTCACATTAGATTGGATTTGTTTATTTGCACGCTTATAATAGAGAACAAAATTAAGGGTGTGAGGACAATTTAGCTACTATCTTTATGTAATATTTATATTATTTTTCATTTTAAGATTATTAAATTTGAGGTTTTAAAAAGGAAATAGGATTCGATTGTTTCTATCAAAGATTGGATGACTGTCTAAAAAAGTGACATATATGGATGATTCTAAAAGGTGGCCTACCTTGCTGTAATTGTTGACCATAAAACAATAACAATCCAATACAAGCATAAGTAAAGGGACGAATGTGACACATTTTCTTTAGATGAATAATTTTCATTTAAAAAAAAATCTAGTGCAAAATCTTTTTAATTAACATTTTGATTATGAGAGTTTGAAAATTTGTATGTTATTTTATGTAAATGGATAAACTAATTAGGTAGGGCAGTAAAGGGACCAACAAACATGAATGAAGTTCTTTTGTGTTCGTCGTCAAGGGAAAAATCATGTCAACATGTAATTGAACGTTCATAAATATAAATGTGCGAACGCGTCCTATGTTCATGTTTGTTCATTTATTAGATGAGGAAACACAACAAACTTCCCGTCGAATGGTTTACGAATTGTTCGTTAAACGTTCACCGCTGACCCGAGTCGAGATTAGCCTGAAATATGGTAATTTCCTGATTTTCGGTTTATGACTTTATGGCTTTTCGGTTTTTGTGCGGTACTCTTCAAGTTTGGTTTTTCGACTACTTTTGGGATCTTTGAGTTCTTTCTATTTCAAGGTTTTTGTAACTATAATTATTTTATTAGAAAGTTAAAATCCAATTATATAAAGTTTTCATATAGATCTTTGAACCGAACATATATAAATACTTGCAAAGTGATGATCCAACACAAGCTACACGTAGGTTTTAGAATCCGTGATACCTGGATATTTCTGAAAATTATGTAATATTTTCGGATTAAATTATTTTGTCGGCACACACGGAAATTCAATTGAATAATTCTAAAAAAGTTGGTAGAACAAGTATGAATTTTATATAAAAAAATGTGTATCGAAATTTAACCAGGATTTCTATATATAATGGGGTGGTATAATATATCTTTCACCACTCCTGACCAAGACCTAAACATAGTTGCGGAGTTTGAATATTTTCATACGAGGACAGGGGCGAAATTAATTTTTTTAAGGGGAGCGAACTTAATATTTATATAACAATTTAAACTACCGGGTCAAAAATTTACACGGACTAAAATTCAACACTACTGATGAAAAAAAAGAGGGGGGGGCGGTGACCCCTCCGGCCCCAATGATCCTTCGCCAATACCTAAACAGTCTTACTTCCGATAATGATTATTTATTTTCAGCCTTAGTCCAAAGCCGGTTCGGTTTGGTTTTCAACCCATAAACACTCCTAAAATCAATATTGAATGATATTAAGAAACATTTAGGATTAAGTTAAACATAATAAATTTGATCATCTACCCCTTCCAGATCCTATTTTGAGGGGATATACTGCGTATGTAGAATAATAATATGTTGTAAGCGTGCATGCTACCCGCCTAGAGTTGAAAGCAGGGTGCAAAGGAAAGCCGAAATTGATGGCATGGTGACATTTTGGAAGTATTGGAGAATAGAGTTAAGCGGGTCAGCATAATTGAACTCAAAGTGGATACGGGTTTCATTTTTTTCAAACTTATATTTGTTCAAGAACATGAATATTATTGTATTACATTGTTCTTATAGATTTGGTCCAAGTTGTATGTTCTATATAATATATAATTTTTCCTTTGTTTGATTATTGAACATATGTTGTATCCATGTTTTGTTTGATTATGTATGTGAATGTATATGAACGTGAGTGTTTATGGACATTGATGTACGTTGGTCCCGGAGTGTAACAATGAATGAATAAATTAATGGGTGATTGTTTGACGATCAGGGTATGTAATGTTGAAATTTGAATACACCAAACTTCTCTTCAGATGTAGGTATATAGAAGCTTTTAATTCATGATTTATATTAGCGTAATGTTAATAAATGATGAGGAAAAATAAGTAAGGAGAGTACCAAAAGGAAGGGAAATGGTAGATATAATGTAATTTCGTGTACCAGAGTTCCAATAATAAGAAAATTATAGATGACAAAGTATTGACATTATATTGTTTAATTTCTTTCCAAATTCTTATATTAGAAAGAAAAGTTAAAAAGTAAGATTATTAATAAATCCTATTATCTTCTTTCCACTTACTTTCATAAATTAAAAAAAAAAGTTTTTTTACAATTTTCTTTCACTTTCTTGCTTAAAAAGGAATCAAGAACACAATGCAAGTGAATAACTCAAGTTACATATGAACTTGTCTGTAATATAAAAACAAAACAAAACTCAGCGAACACACATTGAACCATTTACTGAAATTCAAGACCAACATCGTTTGGTGCTTTGATGGCTCTCAGGCACCGAACAACACCGTAGCTTGTGTTTTAACATGGATGTTAAATATAAGATACTTAAACTGCAAATTAATTTTATAAAACAGAATGTTTTAGAACGATTTTAAAATTAAAACGACAGAGTTTAAAGACAAGGTATTAAAATTGGATATTGATTACCTTAAATTAAGGAGTAAGTTTGTGATAAAATTGAGTTCTACAATTACTGAATAAATATGTTTATTAAAAAACTAAGAACATTTACATTCCATTTAAGAACAATTTACATTCCATTTCTTCTTCTCATCCTTATCATTCAAAACTAACACTATTTTTCAAATTTCTTAATTTTTTTAAAACCTCCCACATTCCATCCCCATATCTTTTCTTCTATCAGTTAAGTAATACTTATTTATTTGTCCATTAATATTAGTTTTTTTTTTTCTTTCACTCACATCCATTAATAAAATATATTATAAAATAATATGATGGATGAATAGTAAATCCTTATATTTAAAGAATGAGGTTATTTCTTTTAAAATTATGGGATGGGTATAAGGATAAGAAATGAAATGTAGTTAATATTTTAATGATTTTTGTTGAAAATATAATTGAGGATGAGAATGAAAATAGGGGATAGGATGAGAATGCTTTAAAGTAATTAATGAAATAATTTATTAAGTAATGATAGTTACGCATTTTACTATCGGTATAAATTAATATAAGATAATAAAATTGAATCACCCAAATAAAATGTAAATTTTCTATAACGCAACGAAGTAAGAGATTTTACAAATATAACGAATCAACGTGAATGCTAAATTCATTACAGGATGTTTTAAATGTGAAAATCTAAAACATTCAATCTAATGATAAGTTGTGTGTTTGCTTTTTTTTTTTTTTTGAAAATTTAAATATATTCCCTTTTTAAGATCATGCATTACATATTTTCTCAAGCCAAAAAAATAATTACATATTTTCTCTTCTTAAAACCTATATATTATATATTTATCTATTTTTTAAAATTAACTTATTAAAGGATTATTTTACCCTTATGTTCATCAAGAGATTTATACATATTAATATTTGGTAATGTCATTGTTCAAAACTTTATTAATTGTTTTTGAATTCGGAGATGTAAGTTTGATTACCGATGATTATTGTTTTAAAATATACTTTTGAGCTTTTGTATTTGTAGATAGAAACTTTATTGTTTATATTTATATAAAAGGCTCGAACTTGAATAAGTATACAATTGATGGTCTTAGAAAGTAAAATATGTATAAATTCTTTATTAAAAATGAGGCTAAAAGTTTTTTAATAAGTTGATTGTAAGAAATTAGATTAATATGTAATATATGTGTTTTAGGAAGTAGAAATACGTAGTTTGTTTTTAGGCTAAGGAAATATATAATTAATGGTATTAAGAAGGGGAGAAAATTTTAAATGCCCTTCTTTACACATTTGAAATGGTATACACGAACTCATGAATATATATACCAGCCTAGTCATATATTTGGGCTTATGGGTATCAGGACAAGGTGAACTCACACGTTTCAAATGAAGAATGACCTATCACTTGACATTTGTGATCGAGAGGTGCTCACACCAATCACATGAGAGTATGCAAAAATGGGACTAAACGTACGACTAAACAAAAATTTGTCTTAGTAATCCCATAAAAATTTAGGACTTGTAAGGTAGATAGATACAAATGGTAACTCTTACATGCCTACATAACATTATCGTGTATTGTGCTCGATTGTTACACAGATATGGTGAATTAAACATAGGTTCTAATCTTGAATTACTTATTTTTTCATAAGATGAAATTAGAAGTTCATTAATTATTCAAGTTCTATACTTATAAAAAAAATATGAAACTTGGATATTTTGCTTGTAAATGCCTGAAAAATAAATCTGGTCATTTGGACAAAAGAAACTCGAAGGCACAAATTTCTTGTCTTGGTATAAAAACTTGAAGAAAGTTCTCTAGTACAATGACAAGTTGCATTTTGTTAAGTTCACACCACCTAAAGAGCCACCTGAGTACGCAAACAAAATTATCAGAGATGCGTGAACTAGATTTGTTGATGATGAATTCACTATTGTAGTCGTCATGATGACATCGATGTCTACTGAACTTTAAAACTATTTCGAAAAAGATTCAGCTGTGATAAGAAAGTTGAGGGAACTGTTCCATCGACAGTATAACTCAAACCCTTATGACTCCATGAGTGTTCCATCAAGACTATAACCCAAACCCTTGTGACTCCATGAGGGCTTTAATTTTATGTTGTATAGTGGCGGATTTTTTATAGGCGTCAAAGATGATATGCTAGCTTAATAACCAACATCAGCAAGATTGATATGACTGAAAAGATTTTGGATTAATTGAGCCCATGTGTGTGCTCGCTTTTTGGTTTGTGTTTGCGTTTTACGAATCTCAATGATGTTTTTTGCGTAAGGTTTGGTTACGACTTATGACCGCGTTTTACTGATTTAAGAATTGTGTTTTTTCAAAGATTTAGTTTTTACAGTTTCCTTCGTAAACTTCTTGTCAGTTTAAAAGGTTTGATTTGTAACGAGGATTTTCATGGTCCACCAGTAACAACATTATGACACAAAGTCAGAATTAAAAAATGAAGAGATAAGCAGTAGGTATAACTAACAAAATAATTAAATACAATACTGTTATAAATGTTCAAAACTTATAAAATGACACATAAAAAAGTAAGGACACAAGAGTTTGGTAAAATGTTAGTAATAAATAATTTGTAATCACGTGGCTTGTATCGCAGATAAAATACGAGATGGAAGATTAAGATAATTTGGGCATGTGAAAATGAGACCAATGGCAGTACCCGTTAGAGCAGTAGAGAAAATCATCTTAGAGGGTAGAAGGTGTAGAGGAAGACCTAGGTTGACTTGGGACGAGTTAATTAGGCGAGATATGATACATTTGCATCTCTCTGAGCACATGATCGAGGATAGGAGTGAGTGGAGGCATAGGATCAAAATAAGGACTTTTAGCAGGACCGGTAGGTAGGAATGGTAAATATAGACGTGATGCGGAGCATAAGGTGTACGCATCCCACATCTGCCCTCTATAGGTGAAACTCGCCACTTCTCTGATGTTTGCATTATCATTTTCTTAATCTTTAGGTGATTTTAACTGTATACTGGGTGTTATGTGATGTATGATATATTATATGCTGTCTTGTTATCGTTATCGCTTTTGTTTGCATTATCATTTTCTTAATCCTTAGGTGATTTTAACTGTGTGTTGTGTGCTGTATGATTTATTATATGCTGCCTTGCTATCATTATTGCTTTTGTTATCGAGTCGGGGATCTATTTGAAAGCGGTCTCTACCTACCAAGATAGAGGAAAGACTCGCCATTACCTACCCCCAGACCCTGCTCTTGATTGAGAAATACTGGATTTATTTGTTTGTGGAGAAATAAAAAGGTAAATACATAGAATATCAATATAGAACTTACTTTTCGTAAAAAATCTCTCCGCCTAATTGTGTACGTTATAGTCGTATAACTTCTAATACTAAACGAAAATCACCAAGTTAGATTTTTATATTACATTCTTAAATTTACCTGAAATGCAGACTTGTGATTTTTATTAATAATGACTTATTAACTCTTAGGCTGTTTGTAATTTTAATAAAATGGCATTCAACATTTTTGCACAAATGAAAAAAATTAAACCATCTCAGTTTTACCAACTAAAGGGTTAACAATTTATTATTTTAAAAACAATTTCAAAAGTACGACAACTTATACAAATTCAAAGACTTTAATATAAGGTTTTCCATGTACGTTTTGCAAAGTAAAAGACCTTACATACTAAAATTAGATCAAAAGACATTTTTACGGATAAAAATAAGATTACGGGATTAACCCAAATTAATGGTTAGACTGTAAAAAAATTGATTTTATAAGACATTTAATAAAAAAATGTTTTTATGTATAAAAGGGTGACATGTTATTAAACAGTACATAGTTATAATGGAAAAGCAAAAAAAAGTATCATTGAGTTGAAGATTTACAACTTAGAAGTGACAACAGGAACATCATCAAGGATAAAAGGACCAAGTTTCCCTGCCCTAAATAAAGTAAGAAACTTCTTAGATACCATAATACGAGCTTCATTTGCTTTATTTGAGATCTTTAATGCTTTCTGCAATGCTTCAAATTGTTTTTCTATCAAAATCTCTAACTCGTTCTCATCCTCCAAATCACCTCTAAATTCCGATAGAGTCGAATATAATGCGGATTGCACTTCTTTCGCGACACCCTTCAAGTGAAAACACAATATTTCAAACACGCAGAGCGGGAAAAATGTGGTAACTCATGGTTCGTAAAGAGTGACAAAGAACATGCTACATAACGGTTCAAACTGGGTTCCAGTCAAAACAGGTTGGGTTGGGTCATGGGTGGCGGCCCGAAATTATAACTACAAAACAACATATCGTCTCATCAAGAATCTAATTCTGTAGATAAAATGATTTTGGAGGGAATTATGCATAAAAATGCACTTTATGAAACTTTTACCCGTTTGACCAGTAAAGGCTAAATTATTTTACTTTACATGTTTGACTTCTTAGAGATAAAACATAACCAAAATTTACCTATTCATGACTAAATGAGCTAAATTGCCACCTCTAATTGAGCTCGTTTCTTCTTCTCCTGACTAAATGAGCTAAATTGCCACCTCTAATTGAGGTTCAAAAGCAGTATTTGATCTCAAAAGTGTAAAGACGAATGCAATTTTTCTTATCACAACTAATAATCAGAAGGTCAGATTATATGTATGAAGGTCAGGTTACATGTTTGACTTCTTAGAGATAAAACATAACCAAAATTTACCTATTCATGACTAAATGAGCTAAATTGCCACCTCTAATTGAGGTTCAAAAGCAGTACATTTGATCTCAAAAGTGTAAAGACGAATGCAATTTTTCTTATCGCAACTAATAATCAGAAGGTCAGATTATATGTATGAAAGCATAAGTTACCTCTACATAATGCACATTAGAGGCGACAGGAAGAGCACGTCTTTTAGGCAAAAGATCTTTGATATTATAATCATGTTTCTGATTGGTTTCATTTTTCAGCCCTAATAAGGTGTTATTATGCACATTCCTCCAATGTAGGGGAGTTTGCCGTGTATTTAAAACTGCAAGCAAATACTGAGCAATTCGTTCTTCGCCCACAACAGAATCTTTCACAGATCCTGCATCAAAGCATAATCGACCACCAGGTAGTTTAGATTGCTTAGAGTTCTACAATATTGTCACTAGATGTCTAGATGTCATTATCTACATATAACAAGTATGACAACTTCAAACCTGCCAGAGCTAATTTTAATCCTGTTTCAATGTCTGAAATTGTCGGTACAAGCACTCCTGGGGTATCCAGTACATATATGCTAGGTCTTTGTGCAATCTGTTTGAGGAAAAATGAAGTTAAAACCTAAATGTATAATATTAGCAAAATGGTTAACATGGTTTCCCTTTTACATCTCACGATTCTGGATAGTTATAAGCGTGTTTTACAAGGAAAAATTAATCAGCAAAGAAAAGAATAATATGTGTAGTGTTATGACGTATCGAGTCCTATATTTGAAAAACTTGACCTTGAATCCTGCAATATCCTGAGTTACACCAGGCAATGGTCCTACTTTTGCTCGTTTCTTCTTCTCCTGCACTAAGAAAAATCCAAAAAAGTTATTGCAAGAGAAGGCATGCCTGCAAACTATAGAGGTCGCTGACCACAACAGTCCCATGTCAAAACAGAAACGGGTCAGAATGTGTAGGGGTTGGGTTCAGCTGACCAGCAAACATATTTTGTAGATCATGTTATCAATGTGTGGAGGCTAAAGGCAGCCTACCCTAGTTGTTCCTTCCTTTCTTATAGCATGTTTCTATATAACCGTTTTCTTGGTTAGGAAATTCGCGTAGATGTTTTTCTATATAATCATACCATTGCACATGTAATTTTAAGCACCCCAAAAAAATGCAAACCCTAGTTGCAGCCTATGGAGGCGTGGATGTAGGTCACACAGACCAAACCACATTAAATCTCTCATGTTCTTTATTGTATTCTTGTTTGTGTTTGTGTGAATGAATACCAAACAAATCATTATAGATAATCAACATACTAATAGGCTCTGATCATGTTTATCATCCAACCCTGTTGACCCGTTATATAATACAAAACCAAAATTGACTGATTAGTAATAGGTGGGCTGAAGTTACAACCACCACCATAGAAGCTACTATTTCTATATGTGTGAGTGTATTAGGTGGTGTTGGTAGGGGGTGATAATAAGCAAACTAGATAACAGATTATTACCTGGGAAACGCGATGATGCAATTTGATGAATGCAGTTGATCAAAGCAGACTTCCCAACATTGGGCACTCCTACCACCATGACAAGAAGAGTAGGCTCTTTTGCAATCTTCTCCTTCAGTTTGAGCTCCACAAGTTCAAGAAGCTATTAAAAGAAATCCATCCAATTAGATCAACTACATATTGGTGCGTATGGCAAACAATATTAATGTATCATATAAATGTAGCAATATTCAATCAAGAAACAGTTACTGATCACAATTCAAATCCAATAATACACACCAAACTTGACAAACTCCATGGAAAACAAAAGTTGTGATATAAAAAGAATCACATTTTTCTAATTTCGTCGAGTTATATTCAGTCAATAGAGAGCATCAAAACAAACCTTCTGAACAGAGCTCCTGCTGTGTGCATTGATGGGTAGACAATCTTGCTTACAGGAATCAAAATAATCAACCCATTTCTGCCAAAATTCAAAACCAAATAACAGTTTATTCCTAATTACCACATATATGTGTTCCCTGATCTAAATAAAATAGCCAATTAGCCATTCACTGACTTCAAATGTCAGACATTTAAAATTTTTCATAAGTTAAGATAGCAGCTTAAACTCCTTGGGGGGAAAAAGAATGAATCAATAAATACATACATGCATAATATTAGGGTTAGCTAAATCCTTCTTATTGAGAGCAATTACACGCCGTTTAGAGCATAAACGGGGCTGAAGGTCCTGATTTGCAGACGACAACGGAATCTGATCATCAATAACCACAATTAGCGATTAGAACAAAATAAAACAGAGAATTGTGAATAAGAGAAGAAAGTTGCATGCTTACTCGAGAATCACGGACTTCGATGACGAGATCGGCGAGCTTGAGGCGAGCGTTAATGGCGCGAGTGGCGGCGGCCATGTGGCCGGGGAACCAGTTGATGTTGCCGCCGCCGGTGTTGAAACTCATCTCCCCCAAACATTTCTTCAGGATCTTACCCACTCCAGCCATTGTGGGTGCTCTGGTTTAAACCCTTGTTAGGGTTTATGTGGTTGTTTGCGTTTTGTTTGTTGTTTGAAGGTTTGTAAGAGCACCAAGGAATCCGTGGGCAACCAGAACATGTTCGGTGACGTAAACAAACCGAACGTTCAACGAAACTTTCATGAATCGTTTGGAAGGAAGTTCATTTATGTTTGTTTGTTAATAAAAAAACCAACATGAACAAGAATATTTCGTCCGTTTAGTTCAACGAAGGAACATGAATAGATATTATGTTCGTTCATTTATGTTCGTAAGGGTTTGATGTGTTCGTTCACAAGATAATTATGTTAATTATAAAATCAATATGTGAATTATGATGGTTTGTAATTGTTTGTTTTAAGAAATTTTATTTGTGTTTATTAATATTCATAAATATTTATGTGTGTTTGCCTGCATTCGTTTACGTTGGTGAACAGTTCATGACCAGATTTATTTTCTTAATGAACGAACAAAACAAAAAATCTCGTTTCATAAGCATTCGTGAACAGTTCATGAACAAGTTATTTTCTTAATGAATGAGCACGAACAAGGCCCTCTTCGTGTTTATTCGATTCATTTACAGCCCTTCTTAAAACCGAACCGGACATTAAATTGGTCATTTTATCATCATGTTGGTCGATGCGATTGAATCGAATTTAGTAACTGGTGACGTGAAAAATGATAGAAAAAATGAAATTATTTATTATATGATTAAAAACAAATATAAGAATATTATATGCTGTGTAACAAAATAATAAGGCTCAATAACTAATTTTGAATATGGAACCCTAAACTAATCAGAAAATGAGATTGTGGATGGTAAAACATAAGAGAAATGAAAATTGGTCTGACCAACTGGTTTGGATAACTAATTTATTATCCAACTGGTTCAAATGAAAACGTTTCAAATAGGCATAACAAGACTAGTTATGGTTGGTATTTGGTCCAACTGGTACGACTGTCCGGTAAAGTTCGATTATAAAAACATTGTGTCTAGGGTAACCATGCCAATTCAGATTGACGAGTTTGAATCTACTTAAATAATTTCTTGTACTTTATATAAATTTATTAATATATGTTATCTTAATTTAATTTAAATTATGACTTATTATAGACTTATAGTGGTATATTAGTGTTCTCTCGTTCAATCGGCCTTAATGAAAACTTGATTCAAATCATCAATTGTTACTTCATAAATCTATAAACTAAATGGTAGTGTTAGACGTGAGAATTAGTGGATTTTATCACAAAGTGTGGACTCGCCAAGTTTCAAGTCTTGAGTGAGAGGTGGTTAAGATAGGATTTAATGCCTTCTTATCGAGAGAAGGGGTATTTATAAACCTTTTACCTGGTCTAACATACTCTTTGCCTTTATCGTAAATAAAGATTACCTTTTTTTCTTAGTGATGCCTTAGATGTGTTATTCAGGGTGAGAGTGAAGTTGGACCTCGACTTACTCATACATCGACTTGAGAACCATTGAATGCATGTTAACTCATTAGTCTATCCAGCTTGGCCAAGTCTATGTGGGTGTTTGAGATTGCTTATTAAAAGCTACTATTGATTTTTGGAGAAGAAATAAGTTAAAAGAAAATGTAGATGTGTTTGGATGTAGATGAAGATGTGAGTAGAAAAGTAGTTTTAAAAAGTTAAAATTTTTAACTTTTAGAAAACTACTTTTCAATAGTCAAAAGTAGCTTCTGAAACGGAAGCCAAACATGGTTGTTTGCGTATAATTTCCGCTCTAGATTTTTAGTCTTGCTTTGAGTGTGAATGGTCTGGATAATTATGATATGATTCAGTTCCATACAACCTTCTTACTGAAATTGCGTCTCTTAGACCCAACATAAACAAAGTAAAGGTGGAGAAAAAAGAAAATAAACAAGTCATGATTTAATATGCTAGAAATATAAACTGTAACAAGCATGCCCCAAAAAACCTATGCCAATTTATCATGCAATAAAACAAGCCTGGCCCGAGCCATAACTGACCATTCGACCCTGTGACAAGCCGTAACAAACCACTACTCACAAACCACAATTTTGTTCGTTTGATATTTTCTCGCCTCCCGGCCTCTGGTACCGTCTCAAACCGGTCTAGCCAATGTTGTAACTCGTGAACATCCCACTTTCAAATTAGGCTAATTATGTTTTCTAAGAGTAATTATTTAACTTTTGTTTGGTTAATAAGTAAGGGTATGCAAGTTTTAGGCAACATTAAACATCAACCAGCAATTCATGGATTTTGGTGGGTCGTAATATATGGTTTTTGCTTTAAATCTTTAATTGGTTCTTCACAAGTATTTTATTAGTAGAAGATGAGAAATTTTTTTTGTTATTCGTTTATAAGTATGTGTTATATATCTCATGAAAAATTGCTAAAACAAATGTGAGATATGTGGTTTTGTAGTCGCCTATATACTTTTGTTCGCATTTTATAAAATTTTTCTATCAGTACTTTTGTTTATTTTTTCTATTGTTCATATTACTTAGTTTTTCATCTTTTTATTTTTCATAAAATCTGAACTATTAATCATCTTTTATATCTGTACTATCATATATAGATTTTTGATAAATTATAGTTGACTTTATTAATCACTAATGGACCAGTGTGTCATGTAGGGGTGAGCACAATAGGAATCGACCCAAAAAATCAGACCAAAAAACCAAAGACCCGAACCGACCCAACCCATTCTACATACATGTGTCCGGTTTTTGATCCTAAGTTTTAAACTATTTCGGGCCTTGGTTGGGGCCAGTCTAGGCCCGATGAAAACCCGTAGTACCTGAAAAGACCAATTTAGTTATATATAAGAAAAACATTAAATACTTAATAGTTAATACATAAATCTGTGGGTTATGGGGTGACATAGCGAATGATAGTAATTGATTTCTTTAAATAGTGATTATTTTTCACTATCTTCTTATTGTCTTTGCTTAGTTATCTTCTTATCATTGTTGCTAAAATCAAAATGTTTATCTTCTCTTAACAATCCTTATGCAGTTTTTGTTGAAATATATGTATCTTTCAATTTAATATCAAACATATATATTCTATAATTGTTTTATATTTTCTAACTATTGGTATTAAATTTGTTTCATGATGGATATTAAGCTGCTATTGAGTTGAATTGGGTTTGTAGCAGCAAAAATCAATGGGCCTAGATCAGTAAAAGAGGGGCACAAGTAAGAGTATGTAAAAATTCATTTATTAGAGTTTTGATGGTAGAATTAAAGTTGTTGAAAATCATCATTATCTTGCACACTTTCATCAAGTGCTCAACATCATCAACACTCTATCGATTCTTCAAATATATTTCTTCATCAGATGGTTTTTATCAACAATGTCATCTCTTGTAGTTCATATATTTTTTGATTATCATCACTGTCAGTGTTTCATCTTCATGTTCATCTTGATGAAACAATTGTTTGGTTATATCTAAATTAGGTCTATCACATTGATGACCTAATTCTAGTTCTGATTATAAATTTCTTGTTCCAGTAAATTGTTTTATTTGTTTTTGTTCGATTCTTTAGTGTAAACGTATAAAGTTTGGGTTTAATAGAGTTGAAATCCTGATTTCATGACATTTTTGTTATTAACTTTTATGATTTGGTTTTCATATACTAGATTAAATTCTTTTATCATGACTCATAAAACATATGTATTGAATATTGATATACTATATTGAAATAGATTATGAGAACTATTTGAAAACCAATCTTAATGCCATTATTTTTCATTAATAAATGTTTAATTTTTTTAGCAACATAATTCTATTTCGGGTCGGCCCGACTCAATTTGTAGAACCGACTCGTTAGGACCGAAACTGGACCAGACCTACCCATCTTTGAATGGTTCGGTTCTCGGTCCTTAAATTTCATACGTTCCGGTCCTCGGTTTGAGCCGGTACAGTTCAGATTTAGCCCATTACACACCCTAGACTGTCGAGTCATATGCATTGAACTATACCGGAACGTATGTATTCATACATACATACATACATACATACATACATACATACATACATACATACATACATACATACACACACACATACATACACACACACATACATGCACACGCGCATACATGCACACGCGCATACATGCACACGCGCATACATGCACCACGCGCATACATGCACACGCGCATACATGCACACGCGCCTACATGCACACGCGCATACATGCACACGCGCGTACATGCACACGCGCGTACATGCACACGCGCATACATGCACACGCGCATACATGCAGACCCGCATACATGCAGACACGCATACATGCACACACGCATACATGCACACCCGCATACATGCACACACGCGGGCACACACCTACACACGCACACCCCCCCCACACACCCACACACGCACACACCCACACACGCACACACCCACACACGCACACACCCACACACGCACACACCCACACACGTAACACCCACACACGCGCACACACACGCGCACACACACACACACGCACACAGACACATGCACACGCACACAAACACGCACACAGACACAAGCACACAGACACACCCACACACACACACGCCACAGACACACCCACACGCACACCCTTAGGGGTGTAAACGAGCCAAGTCGAGCCCGAGCATGTCACTACTCGAGCTCGACTCGTTGAATTTTCCTTAAGCTCGAGCTCGAGCTCGGCTCGGTCCGAGCCTGTATTATTTAGCTCGAACTCGGCTCGCGATATGCAACAAAAAGCTCGGGATCGGCTCGAGAAGGCTCGAGTTCATCAATGGCAATTAAACTAACCAAAGCTCGGCTCGATCTCTTTCATAGGTAGCCTTAAACGAGCCAAAGCTTGGCTCGAGCTCGACTTCCCTGCATACTTTTTTAACTTCACGCAGAAAATTCTAAAATCATACTAACTTGAAAACATTCAAACAACCATAGGAATTTAACCTAAAAAATCCACCATAATGCAAATACAACCGACTACAACCGAAGAAAAAAACTTAAACCATACGAAGTTACGAGATCAAGTTAGTAATCCAAAATATAAAAAACATTTATACTTTGTTGATAAACAAAAATTCCCGTCTTCTTAAATATCCAAAGTCCATACTTCACAAAAGTTACGAGCCTTTATATTGTTAACCTGAAACGTCAAATAAGTAATTGTTAAACCAAAAAAAGTATAAAATGAAATAGAAAATGGAAGTTTCTAACCTATACGATTAATTATAGGCTTCTAAATGATGCTCACGAGTCATTATGCATCTCAACAAACCACAATATCTAACATGAAAGTCTGCCTAAAATGATTTTTAATGAAAAATATCATTGTTAGTTCTAGATAATCAATGAATTCAATATGTTAGGGATTATACCTTAGTTTATTGTTTCTTCCCACTCGGTAGTAAAACCTCACATGGCATCTCATCCTTCTACAAAAACAAAGCTAATTGTTTAAAATAATGAAATATCAAATCATAGATCTGTTAAAGTTTATTTCTATAAGTACCTTGAGCTTTTTTTACTCCATACTTTTGCCTAATCCAATCCCCGCCACAAATCAACATTTCAACGGTAGTAGGTGCTAATGTGGATCGATATGGATCAATAACTCTTCCCCCGGCGCTAAATGTTGACTCCGATGCAACTGCGGAAATTGGAACTGCAAGAATATCTAATGCCATCTTTGACAAAACACGATATTTTAGCTTATGAGTGTTCCACCAATCTAACACACTGAAATTAACTCTTTCATTTCCTTGGAGTACACCTTCTTCAAGATACACTTTAAGTTTAGATTTATCCGGTCTTTCCACATTAACATCTTTGAGAAACTCCCCAAACACATCCCATCCGGAACTCGATGTCTCTTCACTAGGCTTTGAAGTAGTGCTCCCTCCAGAAGACCCACTTTATGGCTTGTAGCTTCCTTGATTAATGCATCATGCATCTCCAAGTAGTCATTGTATAGAATATTAAGTGCATTTTTTACTTCTTCAATATTTTTCATGGCTTCAACTTGTGAGTATATCTTTGGATAACAAAACTCAACATATAGCATTTTTAACCGAGGATATAAAATTGCAGCTATAGCCATCAATAGGTGGCACTCCCCCCAATATTTGTCAAATTTATCCTTCATCTTTCTTGTCATCCCACGAATAAAATCACTCTCTGATAATACAACATTATTTAATGTTTCTTTGACCTTGTATACCTCCATAAGATACAAATTTGATGTCGGATAATCACTTCCGGAAATGACATTTGTGCAAGACTTAAAAACCTTCAGAATTTCACACAAATTTTTCACATTTGTCCAGTCTTGTTCGGTGGGTACATGTTTAAAATGTGGCTCGTATTCTGCATATCTAGAAAACATTTTAAAGTTAATAAAATACATACTCATTTATGGTAAATAAAATGCATCTACATTCATACTAATTTACTAAACATACCTTGGAAAATGTCTTTGAAGTTGATAGCAAGGGACAACATATCATATGTGGAATTCCATCTTATTGTAACATCAATCAACAACTTCCTGTTATGCACTTGAAGTTGTTGTGCCGCATTCGAAAACATTTGACGTCTAGCCTCAGAATAATTTATATACTTTATTGCTTCACGAACTTCTTCAATGACGAAATCAATCTTAGAAAGACCATCTTTTACAAGCAAATTTAGGATATGCGCATAAAATCTAACATGAAATAACCTTCCACCACAAGGAAGTTTCTTCACTCTAGAGAAGTTGTTCTTCAATGTATTAACTACTCTATCATTGTATGCGGCATTATCCACAGAGATAGAGAAGATCTTCCCCTCGATTTCCCACTCCTTTAAACATTTATAGATACCATCAGCAATGTCACACCCAACCTTGACGGCGGAATCGTTGAGATGTGAGGGTTAAGATTGTTCACAGCCACATAACGCTATATTTAAATGTAAATATTCAAATTATAAGTTTCAAAAGAAATTACAAACATAAGTCTTAAATATGCAATAATTCAAACATAACACAACAAAACATAATTCTTTATTCCATTAACTAGGTCCAAACCCTAGATTATAGCAAGCTTCAAAAGATCACTTTAAACTTGGCATTTCTTGAAACATGATAAAAATAAAAGGTCAACTAAAAATAGTTGGTGAGTTTTCAAGTTTTTCATACATAATATGAAAAGATTACAAGTAGCAATTCATGTCATAAAAATTAAGCTAGTAAGGTTATAGAACACATATCTTTACAACCAAACCTCGACTTGATTACAAGTATATAAGATTGGCTAAGTGTATTTGGTTCCCTAGTGCACAAGCATACGGCTCCTAGGAGTCGGCAATACATCGACTTTAGTACCAAATAGGCATGTCAGGCCAAAGATCTAAGACATCGCCAGGCTAGCAATAGTTAATGATTGTAAAAACTATGTATCTCATATAATCACTTACAACACACAAATAACCATGAAAAAAATATAAAGATGAATTGCAAGTGCTTTACAAGTCTCAAACGTTTATAAGTGTATGATGTATAAGTATCATGTTTCACCCCCAAATAGTGTGAAATAAAGTAAAAAGGGGCAAGGAAAACTCACATGGCAAATAAGTATAAGTATGACGACTAATAAGAATAATAAGCAACGTTCCAACTTAAACCTTCACGAGATACCTAAATATATATATATTTTAAGATTTAGCTTAATAATAAGGTTTAACTATTAAACGCGAACTAGGGTTTCAATAAGAATTTGGGGTTTTTAATATATAAGTAAAATTTTAATAATAGAATCTCTTATATTTTAATTCCATGAAAAATATTATTTCATTTAAATAATTTCACGTAATTGAAGTATTTATAAGAACGGGTAAAGTTAAATATAAAGTGTAAATAATTTCTATAATTATTTTAAATAACAAGATTAAACTATAATTAAAAGTAACATTTGGACCAATAATAATTTATTAACTTAAACCATAATTTAAAGTCCATTTTACATGAAATAACCAAAAATAACCTTTGTTATAATGTTTTATAAATATTATAATTTAAAGAAAAATTGCAGAAAATTATTTGATGATTTTTTAAAAATAAACAAAGTTTACAAAAATGATTTTTATAATTTTTAGAATTTTCTATAATTAATTTAAAGCTGAAAAACTATTTAAAAAATAATGAGGGTGCCCGGGTTCGAACCCGGGACCTCTTGGATGTAATCATGAGTGTGGACCGGTGAACCAAGGCATACAGCCGCGGTATCACCCGGTTCCATTTCCTTTTAAACATAATCAGAAAACAACCCCCAAACTCAAGAACCCTAGTTTCGGATCGATCCCGAATTGAACCCCAATCGATGTTATTAACGTTTGGAATCATGGGTCTTTTGTTCCCCCTGCTTAATCGAGTATGTACATGCATTTTAATTACCGGTATACTTTCGAATTGATGATAAACACCACGATGAACAAGTCGCGGCTGTGGGTAACCAAATGGTGAATAATCCTCGATGATAATCCAATTAATTGTATAGTAAGCTTCTATTGACCTTGATGAAGAAAAGCCCTCTGTTAATTTCGTGTTTAGAAGTTTTAAACATGGATCCCCATTAAGTTGCAGGTCGCGACCGAAGAGGTGATCGATGGTGGTGTTTCAAGGTGTTTCAGATCAAATTGAGAGTGGTAACAGCTTAGGAACATATAGATGGTTGTTTAGGTTCATTTAATCGGATTATTAGTGGGTGTTAGTGCGATCGTGGCCTGTAAAGCGGCCGAAAGTGGGGTGGTTGGGTTTGGTTGTAATCGCACTATAATTTTTAAATTGTATTGATGTATAGGTTCGAATCTTGCACATGATATTGTCGGGAATGTTTGATTTGGCCAAAAACCACGTTAACTGGGTGTTTGGCTCGCGGAGTACGGCCGGAATGTGGCCGGAGGTGAAGGTGGTCGACGGTGGGGGTTGGGTTTTCAATATTTACACAATTGGTCCCTGTAATTTGGTTCCTTATTATTTCATGCCAGAAACTTTTATTTTAAGTTTCATAATTTGCAATTTAAACCCTTAACTTATATATAAAATATAGTAGATAGATCAATTATTATTAACCAACAATATTAATGCTTTTATTATTATTATTATTATTATTATTATTATTATTATTATATTATTATTATTATTATTATTATTATTATTATTATTATTATTAATCATTCAAGTTAAAGGATTAATAGACGAGTTAAAACAATATACATAAGTAACCCATGAGTTTCATTTTAGGCAACGATGGTCCTTATAAGAATCAACAAAACTAACTCTAAATTAAATCAAAATTACAAGATGTTACAGTCTCCCCAACTTAAAAGAATTTCGTCCCGAAATTAAAAATAAAACTATATGAACAAATGCGGATACTTCTTCTTCATGTGTTCTTCACGCTCCCAAGTGAATTCAGCACCACGCTTATTCTCCCAATGAACCTTGACGATTGGGGTAGTGGTGGTTCTAGTCTTCTTCATAATGCGTTCCATAACTTCAACGGGTTTCTCAACAAAGTGTAATGACTCGTCGATCTGGATGTCATCCAACAGAACATGCAGACCTTCGTCAGCCAGACACTTCCTCAAATTCGAGACATGAAACACAGGGTGCACTCCACTAAGGTCGGAAGGTAATTCCAGTTTGTAAGCCACTTTCCCAATCCTTTTTAGAATCTTGAAAGGTCCTACAAATCTTGGAGCCAGTTTACCCTTCTTTCCAAAGCGAACAATACCCTTCCACGGTGAAACCTTAAGAAGAACCATCTCCCCAACTTGGAATTCCAACGGCTTACGTCGCTTATCGGCATAGCTCTTTTATCGACTTCTCGCCACTTCCAGGTTCTTTCGGATGATAGAAACTTTATCGGCCGTCTCTTGTATAAGTTCAGGACCAGTGATGAAGTTTTCACCAATGTCGGTCCAGCAGATCGGTGAATGACATTTACGACCATAAAGTGCTTCAAATGGTGCCATCTTGATACTCGAGTGGTAACTATTGTTATACGAAAATTCCGCTAACAATAGATGTGTATCCCAATCACCACCAAAGTCAAGGACACACAGGCGTAGCAAATCCTCCAGGGTTTGGATCGTTCGCTCGATTTGACCATCAGTTTGAGGATGGTAAGCCGTGCTTAGATCTAGTTGAGTTCCCAAGAGTTCTTGCATAAACGACCAAAAATGCGAAGTGAAACGAGCGTCTCGGTCGGATATGATGTGTAGAGGTACCCCATGACGACTTACAATTTCATCAACGTATATCCGAGCTAACCTTGATGTCTTGTAAGTGTCACGTATGGGTATAAAATGTGCCGATTTGGTCAATCGGTCAACGATCACCCATATGCTATCATGTCTTCGAGAGGTTCGGGGTAGTTTAGTTATGAAGTCCATGGATATGTTTCCCACTTCCACATAGGAATCTCGGGTTGTTCAAGTAACCCACTTGGATGTTGATGATTGGCTTTAACCTCCGTACACGTGAGGCACTTAGCTACATAAGTTGCTATGTCTTTCTTCATTCCAGGCCACCAATATTGACCACGCAGGTCCATGTACATCTTATCGGAGCCAGGATGAATAGAATAACAAGTTTGATGAGTTTCGTTCATGACGAGGGTACGAAGATTATCATGATTTGGAACCCAAATTCGATTCGCGAAGTACATCAACCCATTAGGTTTCGTCTCCAGTTGAGTTAGAAGGTTATGCTCCAGTTCATCCTTCATTCTTCCTTCTTGTTGAATCATTTGTTGAGCCTCCAAGATACTAGACTCGATGTTATTATCTATTCTCAGATTTTGTAACAGTACGCTAGCCTTGTTGAAATCTAGTCGAATTTCAGTATCAAATCCTCTCAAAGTATCAAACCATTATCATCGATCGCGAATCTCTTGAAACAAGGTCATCATGCTATGGACTTTATGACTTAGTGCATCGGCTACGACATTTGCCTTCCCAGGGTGGTAACGAATATCACTGTCATAATCACTAATCAACTCAACCCAACGACGTTGTCTCATATTGAGATCTTTTTTATAAAAACGTGTTGAAGGCTTTTGTGATCAGTGTAGACTATACATTGCATACCATAAAGGTAATGTCTCCAAATCTTCAAAGCAAAAACAACAGCACCAAGCTCGAGATCGTGTGTTGTGTAATTCACCTCGTGAACCTTCAATTGTCTCGATGCATATGCTATGACATTTCCTCGTTGCATAAGAATGCAACCAAGGCCTTGTTTTGATGCATCACAATATACGGTGAAATCATCGTTTCCATCGGGTAGGGTCAAGATAGGAGCATTGCACAGTTTGTGCTTTAACGCTTCAAAAGCTTCTTCTTGCTCGGGCCCCCACTCGAATGGTTTATGCTTTTGTGTCAAGGAAGTGAGCGGCTTCACGATCCTTGAAAAGTTGGCGATGAATCACCGTTAATAACCAGCAAGACCAAGGAAAGAACGAATCTCGGTTGGAGTCGTGGGAACACACCTATTCTTCACAGCTTCCACCTTTGCAGGGTTAACGTGAATTCCTTGGCTATTCACCACGTGTCCTAGAAATTGAATTTCCTCGAGCCAGAACTCACACTTCGAGAACTTCACGTACAATTGCTCTTTCTTCAACAACTCAAGAACTTGTTGCAAATGCAGTTCATGCTCAGCGTTAGTTTTGGAGTAGATAAGTATGTCATCAATGAAGACGATCACAAACTTATCTAGATAGGGCTTGCATAATTAGTTCATGAGATCCATGAATACAGCAGGAGCATTAGTTAAACCAAAAGGCATCACCATAAACTCATAGTGCCCATAACGAGTACGAAACGCGGTCTTTGGGATGTCATCATCATGGACTCGTAATTGATGATATCCAGAACGTAGATCAATCTTCGAGAATATAGCAGCTCCTTGAAGTTGATCAAACAAGTCATCGATGCGAGGAAGAGGATAGCGGTTTTTGATGGTAAGCTTGTTAAGCTTACGATAGTCGATGCACATACAAAACGACCCATCTTTCTTCTTTACAAATAGAACAGGTGCACCACAAGGTGAAGAACTAGGATGAATGAAACCTTTCTTGGTTAGCTCTTGAAGTTGACTAGAGAGTTCTTTCAATTCCGATGGTGCAAGCCGATATGGTGACTTAGCCACGGGGTTTGCTCCCGGTATCAAGTCAATTTTAAACTCGACTTCACGCACGGGAGGTAAACCACTAAGGTCATTGGGAAATACTTCAGGAAAGTCTCGTACGATAGGTACATCCTTAAGTTCTTTCCCTTTGACTTTTGTGTTGACCACGTAAGCCAAGAAGGCCATATACTTCTTGCTTAAGCACTTTCGGCTAGAGTGCAAGACATGAGTTTAAGTCCTTTGGAAGATTTTTCACCGAACACTTTCAAAGTATCCCCAGAGGGTAATGGTATACGAATGCACTTCTCGAAACAAATGATCTCGGCATGGTGTTTGGCTAACCAATCCATACCATTGATGACGTCAAAGCTACCAGGTTTCATCGGTACAAGATCGATAAGAAAATTGTGCGCGTTAAGACTTAGGATGCAATCACGGATAACGACATCCACGATGATCGGCTCTCCATCGGCAACTTCAACGGTGAGTGATCTTTCTAGTTTCGTAGGTGACTTAGCAAGTATGGGTTCAAACTCTAATGAAACAAAACTCTTATCGGCTCCAGAATCAAACAGAACATAGGCATACGTCTTATTAATAAGAAACATTCCTGTTCAATTTTTAAGATATTTAACGTTACAGGTAATGTATGAAAATATTCGAATCACGAAAATTAAAAGTAAGTTAACTTACCATTCACCACATCGTTGTTTGCTTGTGCTTGGTTAGCGTTGATGTTGAAGGCACGGCCTCGGGCTTGTGGAACGTTACCCACAAGACGAGGGCATTGTGGGCGAAATGACCAGATTCCCCACAGTTGTAGCAAACACGATTTGTGACCACGGCGGCATTGTTAGGTGCACGGTGGCAAGTTGCCACCCAATGACCATATTTTCCGCATAAAGTGTAGATACGACACGGTTGATTCCCCGGATGATGATACCTATACGTGTTGCACACAGGTTGAGGACCAGCATAGGCCCTAGCCCCAGGCACTTGTGCCACAGGTGCAGCGACAGGTACAAGTTGTCTTTGAGATTGTTTGGGTGCAGCCACGGCATAATTGCGTGCCGGTGTAAACTTGCGCTTCTTGTTGTGGGACAGTTCAACTTTAGTCTCCTTAACGGCCTCAGTAGCCGTCTTTTCCACCTTCTTTGCACCCTTCACAGACATGGTGCCGCTCGTATATGGTTCTCAGTGAGTTGAGCGGTGATAGTGATGGCTTCCTCCAAGGTCGTGGGTCGGCTACCCACCACAACATCTTGAATTTGGGGTGGTACACCCTTTATGAACTTCTCAATGTTACGGGGGACAGTGTCAACCATATGGGGCATTAGTAAACTCAACTCATGATGCCTAGTCGAGTAAGCCAAATGATCACCACCATATTGCTTCAAGTTCCAGAATTCTTCTTCCAACTTTTGCAATTCACTTCTCGGGCAGAACTTCACGATGGCGATGTTCTTGAACTCCTCCCAACATAAAGCCAAGATTGCGTCAGGGCCTCGGTTTCTCTTTTCGCTGTTACACCACGTTAAGGCCCTTTGCTGCAGCATACTGGTGGCATACCTCACCTTGAGTGCTTCGGGGCACTCATAGTTGACGAAGGTGTTCTCCATCCCTTCAAACCATTCTAAGAGACCGGTGGCGCCTTCCTTGCCACTGAAACTGGGAGGCTTGCATGAACTAAAGTGCTTGAAGGTGCAAGACTGGTTGTTACGGCCTTGGTTTGCATTATTTTCCCCTTGGCCGTTGCTGTTGTTCGTCACGTTGGCGATCATTGTAACACCCTCAATTTTATAATAATATAATAAGGAGGGTGCTATGAGTTGGATTATTATAACAATTCAGAGATTATAAACATAACAGAATTTGTTATTATACATTAAAAACTATTTACATCATTTAAAATTATTACAACACTTTAACCGACATATCAAAACTTTATCAAACTTCATGTACATCTCTCCCAAAACCCAACATATTAGCCAGTATCATACACCGGAACAGGAATTTAACTCGGTGGGGCACCATCACGAACACCTCTATTATTACCTGGCATGCATAAGAAAATAAACACAACTGGTGAGTTCTAACAAACATCACATTTCTATAGTAACAATTTATCAACTGTTATATCCTTGAATAATTCTCAAACATCCATTAGTCCATTTATTTGTCCCAGTATTGATATGCATATCGAATACCCACAAGGTAATTATGGACCTCTTTATATCAATTTATTTTGGTGGGTCAAAACTCCACCTCGCGCGTACGGGTCAAAACTCCGTTTATAATTGGTGGGTCAAAACTCCACCTCGCGCGGACGAGTCAAAACTCCGTCTATAGTTGGCGTTGACGGGTCAAAAATCCGTCTATAGTTGGTGGGTCAAAACTCCACCTCGCCATTCACCATAATTTACCACTTCCAAATTCTTATTCACATCTTTATTTATTTATATGCATGCCAGTGCCCGATTTTGTCAAACAATATTGTCAAACAGCATTAACACATTAAAAGGGCAATTAGAACTCACCTTATCAACTTCCTCACAACAATCTACACAATCCACGTACACGAGGTAACTAGTCCTTCCTCTAATCAAGGTATATCTAAAGTAATAAACCTTGATTGAGTAAACTATTCTCAAACATGACCTTTACGCGAATGAACACTTATGCGAATGAGCACTCATGCGACTGGACCTATGCGGATGAACATCAATGCGACTGAACCTTCAGTCGTACGGCTAACCATTCATTCGCACGATTGAGTCCTCATTCGTATATAGTGATCACTCGTCTTCATTCGGTCTTCTAACCAGGCGACTGGTTCTCAATCGCACGACTGAACCTCTATTCGCACTCAGTCGCACGACTAGACTTTCATTCGCACGACTGAGGTATGCGATTGAGCCCAGTCGTCTGAAACGGATCAGCAGCTGCGTTCTTGATGTTTTTGATCCAAACTTACTCAAAATTTAAGTTTTAACCATCCAAATCATGTCATATTCAAAACAGATCATATACACATCGTTTACAATGGTTTCGGATCATTATTTTATCAAAACTACATAAAACTCGGATCCGAATTCCTGAATTTTAACTTAGAAAAGAACCAGACCAAATTAATGATTTAAAACGTGTTATTGGATCAAATTCAATCATATACACAGCTTACAACATAGTAGGATTGATCCGTGACATTCAAACCTTACCAAAACGGAGTTATCTTGGTCAATTTCGTGGGAACAGGGGCATTTGAGTGTGAAGGGAACAAGAAAATGGAGTAGATGCAGATAGAAATCTGCTTTTGAACCCTCTGCACCGCCTTACTTATCCATACACACAACTTAACTGCCTTACACCCAGTCGCACGATTGAACCATTCGCATGACTGAATCGTGCGACTGAAGCTCATGCGCCTGCTATTCGTACGACTGAGTCTCAATCGCACGTAAGGGGTGCGACTGAAGTTCATTCGCATGCAACTCATGTGATTGAACACCAATCTTCTCAAATAACTCAACTTAATTTAATTAAACATAATTATAATATAATTACAAGTCCGGATTTAGAAACCGGATGTTACAACTCTCTCCCCCTTAAATATGTTTCGTCCCCGAAACCATCTATTCAAACAACTGGGGATAATCTCTTTTCATCTCATCTTCTGATTCCTAAGTGAAATCAGACCCCGTTCTATTCGACCATTGTACTTTAACTAACTCAATGGTTTTATTTCTCAATCTTTTCATCTTTCTGTCTATTATAGCAGTAGGCTTCTCAACATAGTTTAACTTATCATCCACCTCTATATCATCTAAAGGTACATATGCACTTTCTTCGGCTAAACACTTGCGCAACTGTGACACGTGAAAGGTTAGGTGGATTCCTTGCAACTGATCGGGTAATTCTAGTTTATAGGCCACTTCCCCAATCCGTTCTATAATTCTAAATGGTCCTATAAAACGAGGACTTAACTTTTCTCTCTTTCTGAATCTGATAATTCCCTTCCAAGGAGATACTTTCAACATGACTCTATCTCCTACTCCAAACTCTATATGTCTTCGCCTTTTATCTTCATAAGACTTTTGTCGATCCTGAGCCGCTTTAAACCGAGCTTTGATCTGATCCAGTTTCTCATTCGTAGCCTGTATAATTTCCAAACTGCCCAACTCTTTCTGCCCAACTTCTCCCCAGCATATCGGACTCCTGCACTTTCTGCCATATAACATCTCATAAGGGGCTCTTCCAATCGTAGAATGATAACTGTTATTGTAGGAGAATTCAACTAATGGCAGATGACTATCCCAGCTACCACCGATATCTATAACACAAGCTCGTAACATGTCTTCAACTGTTTGGATAGTCCTTTCAGTCAACCCATCAGTTTCTGGGTTAAAAGATGTGCTGTGTAATAAACGAGTACCCATATCTTCATGAAACTTTCTCCAAAATCTTGAAGTAAAACGTGTATCTCTATCCGAGACAATAGATAATGGTACTCCATGACGAGCAATAATCTCTCGAATAAACAGTTCTGCTAACTCCTCAGAGTTATACGTCTCCTTGATTGGTAAGAAATGCCCACTACGCGTCAATCTATCTACTATGACCCAAATGGTATCATAACCTTTAGCTGTACGCGGAAGCTTAGTTATGAAATCCATTGTCAATTCCTCCCACTTCCATTTTGGGATCTCTAAGGGTTGAAGCTTACCGTATGGCTTTTGATGCTCAGCTTTGACCTGAAGACACGTCAAACACCTATTCACATATTGCATCACATTAAACTTCATACCGGGCCACCAATATTCTTGTTTTAAATCTTTATACATCTTAGTAGCACCAGGGTGTATATAATATCTGTATTTATGAGCTTCATCTAGCACCAACCCTCTCATCTTAATTGGAACCCACATACGACCACATTTTGTCTTAATCCTAAAACTATTTTCTTCTAGATCTTTTGTTTGACCTTTCATTCGTTCTCGTTTCACGTTCTCCTCCTTTAATGCTTCTAATTGAGCTTCCCGTAACTGATGCATAAAATCTGGAGTTATCACTAACTTGTATGACTTAACTCGAATCGGAGGGTGTTTATTCTTTCTACTTAACGCGTCAGCAACCACATTTACTTTACCAGGATGGTAAAGTATTTCACAATCATAATCTTTCACCAACTCTAACCATCTCCGCTGGCGCATGTTTGATTCTTTCTGATCAAAGAAATATTTCAAACTCTTATGGTCCGTGTAAATCGTACATTTCGTCCCATATAAGTAATGCCTCCATATCTTCAAGGCAAACACCACCGCTGCCAATTCCAGATCATGCGTCGGATAATTCTTTTCATGTTCTTTCAACTGTCTGGAAGCATAAGCTATAACTCGTCCCCTCTGCATCAATACACATCCTAAACCTTGATACGAAGCATCTGAATAAATTACCAAATTTTCATTTCCATCTGGCAACGATAATACAGGTGATTGAGTTAATTTCTGCTTCAGCTCTTGAAATGCATTTTCTTGTTCTGGTCCCCATACGTATTCTTCATCCTTTCTTGTCAGCTTTGTTAACGGGGATACAATTTTGGTAAAATCCTGAATAAATCTTCTATAATAACCAGCCAGACCCAAGAAACTACGGATTTCAGATGGTGTCTTTGGAGGACTCCACTTCGTTACTGTTTCAATCTTGGTAGGATCTACCAAAATGCCTTCTGCATTAATCACATGTCCTAAAAACTGTACTTCCCGCAACCAAAATTCACACTTTGAAAATTTTGCATAATTTTTTTCTTTTCTCAACCTTTACAATACTTCACGCAGATGGCAGGCATGATCTCCCTCATTCTTCGAATAGATCAGTATATCATCAATAAACACAAGTATATCATCAATAAACACAATTACTGATCGATCTAACATTGGCTTGCACACTCTATTCATCAAATCCATGAAAGCAGCAGATGCATTTGTCAGCCCAAACGACATAACCAGAAATTCATAATGACCATAACGTGTACGAAACGCTGTCTTAGGTATATCTTCTTCCTTGACTTTCAACTGATGATAACCCGAATGAAGGTCTATTTTAGAAAACCAACTGACTCCTTGTAACTGATCAAACGAATCATCTATTCGTGGGAGTGGATACTTATTCTTTATCATCAACTTATCCAACTCTCTGTAATCGATACACATACGCATACTTCCATCTTTCTTCTTTACAAATAATACTGGAGCACCCCACGGGGAGGAACTAGGTCTAATGAAACCTCTTTCTAGCAAGTCTTCAGTCTGCTTCAGTAATTCCTTCAATTCTGATGGAGCTAATCTATAAGGTGACTTGGCAACTGGCTTAGCACCCGGAATCAAATCAATTCTAAACTCCACTTCACGATCTGGAGGAATACCCGGTAATTCTTCTGGAAACACATCTATAAAATCTCTAACCACAGGAATGTCCTCTTATCTTTTTCATAGGCTTTTAAGAATTGATCACCTATACTAAATAAGATGCACACCCGCGGCTCATTAACTTATCAGCTTTCATCATAGATACTATTTTCATAGTTGACTCCTCTCTATCACCATATACATTAATCGTTTTCCCATCCGGTTCTCTTAACTGAATTAGCTTCTTATTACATACAATATGGGCTTCATGGTTTGCCCACCAATCCATACCCAAAACTACATCAAACCCTCCTAATATCATAGGATATAGTTTAACAGGCAATCTATATCCTTCTAGTTCAATAAAGCAACCATCAATTATACTACTAATCATCACAGACCTAGCATTAACAGTTTCAACTACGAAAGCTACCTCTTATGGTTGAATTTCACACGTAAGCATAGGACAAAAATCAACAGATACGAAACTTCCGCTTGCACCAGAATCAAATAACACGTTAGCTGGAATCCCATTAACTAGAAACGTACCTGAGACTACATCTGGTAAAGCTTTAGCCTAACTAGCTGACATAGAATAAGCTTGCCCTTTCGCCACACTCGACCCTTCTCATGACCCTTTCATTGATATAACCGGTTTAGGCTTTCTAACAGCTAATCTTGGACATTCACTCCGAATATGCCCTGTTTCTCCACACTCATAACATCTACGAGGATCTTCACTACATTCATTAGCATAATGTCCCATCTTTCCACATCTAAAACAAGTCTTACTACCAATCATACATTCACCCTGATGTAGCTTACCATATTTCCCGCAACATGGCAGCTCATTCCTGACATTCCTTTGGAATTGGCCCCTTCCAAACTTACCCTTCTTCTGAAAATTGGATTCTCAAATCTTCTCTGCGCTGCAGGTTTTTCACGTTTCCTTTTACTTTCGCCGGGAGCAACATTACTACCATAAACTTCTTGATACATATCTATAGCTAAGTTTACCGTCAACTGATAACTACTCGGAGCAGATGATCTAACCAATTTTCTAACCTCCTGAGGCAACCCTGAGTGTACCTTAAGATTTTCTTCTCTTCAGGAACCACCAAATGAGGCACCAACCGTGCCATTTCTTCAAACTTAGACGTGTATTCCCTATGGGACATATTACCTGCCTAAGACTGCAGGAAACTCATCTCTATTCGATCCATCTCACCCTTCGGACAAAACTTATCCGACACTAACTTTCTAAATTCAGGCCACAACATTTTGTCAGTAGCCTCCTCGCCTAACGTTTGGATAATCATATCCCATCAATACAGAGCCTCACCTACAAACGAGTGGGCTGCAAGCTTTACTTTCTGATCCTCCCTACACTCACTCAACTTGATCATGGCTTCCATTTCACGAAACCATTTATAAGTTACTACTACATCTTTTTGGCCTTTAAACTTAGGCGGGTCATATTCTTTAAAATGCTTATATGACACTGCTTTCTCCAATACAGGCTCAACAACAACAGGTGGAGGAATTGTTTGAGAAGATGATTCACCACCTTTCCTAAGGTCACTCAACATTTCAGGTAAGGTAGTACGCAACACTCGGGCGACCTCATCACCTATAGCCGCCTTAAGTTCATCACCTGAGATCCTAACTTCGGGTCTAGGGTTCGTATTACCGGTTTCCTCCATCTATGATAAGAAATAAACCATAATCAAATAATGAGTGATACCAGGATGCTGCATATAATGTAAATTGCTCATAACATTGGCCAGGTGTTATCAATTATTTACTTATTCACACCATCCTGCCTCTTCTCATTATCTTTTCACATTTTATTTCTAACTCTATCTAAACCACAGAATTATGTATACACATAATACTAATTTTCAATTTAGACAATTACTTTCATTTAACAATTGACTGAATTATCACTAACAATTAAATACTCATCCACACAATATTTCACCCCACTTCCGGTTGTAGATACTGGCACTTCCCACATTTTCAGTTAAAGTTTGAAACAATCAAATGTTCAAATCTCTTTAACTAAGGCTCTGATACCAACTTGTAACACCCTCAATTTCATAATAATATAATAAGGAGGGTGATATGAGTTGGGTTATTATAACAATTCAGAGATTATAAACACAACGGAATTTGTTATTATACATTAAAAACTATTTACATCATTTAAAATTATTACAACACTTTAACCAACATATCAAAACTTTATCAAACTTCATGTACATCTCTCCCAAAACCCAACATATTAGCCAGTATCATACACCGAAATAGGAATTTAACTCGGTGGGGCACCATCACGAACACCTCTATTATTATCTGGCATGCATAAGAAAATAAACATCTAACAAACAACACATTTCAATAATAACAATTTATCAACTGTTATAACCTCGAATAATTCTCAAACATCCATTAGTCCATTTATTTATCCCAGTATTGATATGCATATCGAATACCCACAAGGTAATTATGGACCTCTTTATATCAATTTATTTTGGTGGGTCAAAACTCCACCTCGCGCGTACAGGTCAAAACTCCATTTATAATTGGTGGGTCAAAACTCCACCTCGCGCGGACGGGTCAAAACTCCGTCTATAGTTGGCGTTGATGGGTCAAAACTCCGTCTATAGTTGGTGGGTCAAAACTCCACCTCGCCATTCACCACAATTTACTACTTCCAAATTCTTATTCACGTCTTTATTTATTTATATGCATGCCAGTGCCTGATTTTGTCAAACAATATTGTCAAACAGCATTAACACATTAAAAGGGCAATTAGAACTCACCTTATCAACTTCCTCACAACAATCTACACAATCCACGTACACGAGGTAACTAGTCCTTCCTCTAATCAAGGTATATCTAAAGTAATAAACCTTGATTCAGTAAACTATTCTCAAATAGGACCTTTATGCCAATGAACACTTATGCGAATGAGCACTCATGCGACTGGACCTATGCGGATGAACATCAATGCGACTGAACCTTCAGTCGTACGGCTGACCATTCATTCGCACAATTGAGTCCTCATTCGTACATAGTGATCACTCGTCTTCATTCGGTCTTCTAACCAGGCGACTAGGTTCTCAATCGCATGACTGAACCTCTATTCGCACTCAGTCGCACGACTAGACTTTCATTCGCACGACTGAGGTATGCGATTGAGCCCATTCGTCTGAAACGGATCAGCAGCTGCGTTCTTGAAATTTTTGATCCAAACTTACTCAAAATTTAAGTTTTAACCATCCAAATCATGTCATATTCAAAACAGATCATATACACATCGTTTACAATGGTTTCGGATCATTATTTTATCAAAATTACATAAAAACTCGGATCCAAATTCCCGAATTTTAACTTAGAAAAGAACCAGACCAAATCAATGATTTAAAACGTATTATTGGATCAAATTCAATCATATACACAGCTTACAACATAGTAGGATTGATCCATGACATTCAAACCTTACCAAATTAGAGTTATATTGGTCAATTTCATGGGAACAGGGGCATTTGAGTATGAAGGGAACAAGAAAATGGAGTAGATGCAGATAGAAATCTGCTTTTGAACCTTCTGCACCGCATTACTTATCCATACACACAACTTAACCGCCTTACACCCAGTCGCACGATTGAACCATTCGCACGACTGAATCATGCGATTGAAGCTCATGCGCCTACTATTCGTATGACTGAGTCTCAATCGCACGTAAGGGGTGCGACTGAAGTTCATTCGCATGCAACTCATATGATTGAACACCAATCTTCTCAAATAACTCAACTTAATTTAATTAAACATAATTATAATATAATTACAAGTCCGGATTTAGAAACCGGATGTTACAATCATAGTGATGCTGAGTTCAGCCACCTTAGTCGGGATGACCGCAACCATTTGTCGGGCAATCATGGCGGCAAGCTTGCGGTCGGATCTTCCTCGGTTTCCGTGTTGGCGAGACATGCTGGAAAATACGAATTGGAATAGGAACGGGTAAAAGGACTAAAAGGATAGACAGTTAAAGTAAGAATCATGAATTATACGGAATGTTTCTAGTCGGTAACGCATCACCATTTGGAAACGTTGACACGTCAAGGTAAATTGACCCATTTGCCTTAGAAACTTGTGTGTGTTGACCATAGTTTATCACTAATCCCAGAAATCCCCAGGTAAGCGTAATTAGTCCCGTAGGATTTATACGAAACGCTTACCTTAGCCCGAAGGCATTTTGCCAGGAAATCCAGAATACATGTGTCTATGTGTTACACAATATTTCTTAGGTTCATGAAATCAAAACCTTGATGAGATTTATATAGATTAGACATAACGTCTAAAGATCCAAATCATAAGCATAAGTATACGATTCCACGTGACGTCGAGAATAAGATTAAGAGGTTTCATGTTCGGGGAGAGTCAAAGAGTCAAATATAAGTTTTAGGAGACATGTAGCAATGTTTAGGCAATCCTATGCTAGGGCATCAAATTGCACATAAGGAGGTATAGCATTATGTAGCATGCGAACAATGTATATATTTACAAGAATATAAACATTATTCTATGAGGTTCATGCATAACCTATAGTCTAGGTCACCATTTCAAATAACCTAAATCCCTATAGTTATGGGCTCTGATACCAATCTGTCACACCCCAACCTTGACGGCGGAATTGTCGAGATGTGAGGGTTAAGATTGTTCACAGCCACATAACGCTATATTTAAATGTAAATATTCAAATTATAAGTTTCAAAAGAAATTACAAACATAAGTCTTAAATATGCAATAAGTTCAAACATAACATAACAAAACATAATTCTTTATTCCATTAACTAGGTCCAAACCCTAGATTATAGCAAGCTTCAAAATATCACTTTAAACTTGGGCATTTCCTGAAACAAGATAAAAATAAAAGGTCAACTAAAAATAGTTGGTGAGTTTCCAAGGTTTTCATACATAATATGAAAAGATTACAAGTAGCAATTCATGTCATAGGTTATAAGCTAGTAAGGTTATAGAGCACATATCTTTACAACCAAACCTCGACGATTACAAGTATATAAGATTGGCTAAGTGTATTTGGTTCCCTAATGCACAAGCATACGGCTCCTAGGAGTCGGCAATACATCGACTTTAGCACCAAACAGGCTTGTCAGTCCCAAAGATCTAAGACGTCGCCAGGCTAGCAATAGTTAATGATTCTAACAAACTATGTATCTCATATAATCACTTACAACACATAAATAACCATGACAAAATATAAAGATGAATTGCAAGTGCTTTACAAGTCTCAAACGTTTATAAGTGTATGATGTATAAGTATCATGTTTCACCCCAAATAGTGTGAAATAAAGTAAAAAGGGGCAAGGAAAACTCACATGACAAATAAGTATAAGTATGACGACTAATAAGAATAATAAGCAACGTTCCAACGTAAACCTTCACGAGATACCTAAATATATATGTATTTTAAGATTTAGCTTAATAATAAGGTTTAACGATTAAACGCGAACTAGGGTTTCAATAAGAATTTGGGGTTTTTAATATATAAGTAAAATTTTAATAATAGAATCTCTTATATTTTAATTTCATGAAAATATTATTTCATTTAAATAATTTCACGTAATTAAAGTATTTATAAGAACGGGTAAACTTAAATATAAAGTGTAAATAATTTCTATAATTATTTTAAATAACAAGATTAAATTATAATTAAAAGTAACATTTGGACCAATAATAATTTATTAATTTAAACCATAATTTAAAGTCCATTTTACATGAAATAACCAAAAATAACCTTTGTTATAATGTTTTATAAATATTAAAATTTAAAGAAAAATTGCAGAAAAATATTTGATGATTTTTTAAAAGTAAACAAAGTTTACAAAAATGATTTTTATAATTTTTAGAAATTTTCTATAATTAATTTAAAGCTGAAAAAGCTATTTAAAAAATAATGAGGGTGCCCGGGTTCGAACCCGGGACCTCTTGGATGTAATGGTGAGTGTGGATCGGTGAACCAAGACATACAGCCGCGGTATTACCCGGTTCCATTTCCTTTAAATATAATCAGAAAACAACCCCCAAACTCAAGAACCCTAGTTTCGGATCGATCCCGAATTGAACCCCAATCGATGTTATTAACGTTTGGAATCATGGGGCTTTTGTTCCCCCTGCTTAATCGAGTATGTACATGCATTTTAATTACCAGTATACTTTCGAATTGATGATAAACACCACGATGAACAAGTCGCGGCTGTGGGTAACCAAATGGTAAATAATCCTCGATGATAATCCAATTAATTGTACAGTAAGCTTCTATTGACCTTGATGAAGAAAAGCCCTCTGTTAATTTCGTGTTTGGAAGTTTTAAACATGGATCCCCATTAAGTTGCAAGTCGCGACCGAAGAGGTGATCGATGGTGGTGTTTCAAGGTGTTTCAGACCAAATTGAGAGTGGTAACAGCTTAGGAACAGATAGATGGTTGTTTAGGTTCATTTAATAGGATTATTAGTGGGTGTTAGTGCGATCGTGGCCTGTAAAGCGGCCGAAAGTGGGGTGGTTGGGTTTGGTTGTAATCGCACTATAATTTTTAAATTGTATTGATGTATAGGTTCGAATCTTGCATATGATATTGTCGGGAATGTTTGATTTGGCCAAAAACCGCGTTAATTGGGGTGTTTGGCTCGCCGGAGTACGCCGGAATGTGGCCGGAGGTGAAGGTGGTCGACGGTGGGGGTTGGGTTTTCAATATTTACACAATTGGTCCCTGTAATTTGGTTCCTTATTATTTCATGCCAGAAACTTTTATTTTAAGTTTCATAATTTGCAATTTAAACCCTTAACTTATATATAAAAAAATAGTAGATAGATCAATTATTATTAACCAACAATATTAATGCTTTTATTATTATTATTATTATTGTTATTATTATTATTATTATTATTATTATTATTATTATTATTATTTTTTATTATTATTATTATTATTATTATTATTATTATTATTATTATTAATCATTCAAGTTAAAGGATTAATAGACGAGTTAAAACAATATACATAAGTAACTCATGAGTTTCATTTTAGGCAAAAATGGTCCTTATATGAATCAACAAAGCTAACTCTAAATTAACTCAATATTACAAGATGTTACAAGCAATATCAAGACCGTTACGAGGAGGAGGAACATGAACAAAACTTAACACACGTTTTTGCAATCTGCTATGTAAAAAAAATTCAGATATAATTAAAAAATAATTAACCAAAAAACATATAACTTGATAAAAGAAATATATAAAAGTATAATGTTGCATCAAACCTCCAATTCTTATAAATGAAATGCCCGGTGATGACCATATACTCGATTTTTTGATGAGATGACTTCCAACAATCAGTTGTTAAACTAATATTTGAGGCATCATGTATAAGGCTTTTTAAAATTTTCTTCTCATGATCATATACCTGAAACAATCTGCCTTTATCGTAGCCCTACTCAACTTCTCAAACATCGGATTTGCCGTCTTCATCATGTAAACAAACATGTCATCCTCAACAGTGGTAAACGGTTGCTCAGTTTCCATTAACCAATTTGCAGTTGACTCCCTCATCTTGTTAGGATCATACTTTGCATTAGGTGCGATCAATACAAAAGGCTTATTAAAAGTCATGTCTACATCAAGTGGTTGAAAATTTAGCATCTGTTGAGTTCTCATGTATTGTTTACGCTTCAAGCAGATACTCATATGTCTTTTCCATGCTGATGTAGGCTTGCCTGTACTTACAGCTAACTGTTTCTTGCAATGAATGCACTCGACTTTTTCCGTACCATCAGGAAGAGTCACTTTAATAATGTCGTCCCATACCGTTGATGTCTTTTGACGTTTAGCCTTCAGTTGCACGTCATCTTGGCGACTAGGATTTTCTAATTCTACACTTGCATCCGCATTAACATTTTGATCAAGTACATTAGCGTTCTCATCTCCATCAACGTTAATGTGCTCCTGTTGGGACTGATTTTGACCTCCGTGTTGCCCAGGATTCGATGTTGAGCCTTGCATTGGACTAATTGAATTTTTTTCAGTTCCTTGTTTCATTGATATACAGAACTTCAAATAAAACAATATATTCAAAAACATATTAAGCCATAGTAGTACTAATACAAACAAAAATTAAAACAAGTAGATAACTTTTATATATTAAAACAACAATAAACAAACCAAGAGAGATTAAAGAATATTAGATGGCCGATACTTACGAATTACGAGCTACGATTAAGAAATATTAAAAGAATACTTTATACTTACCACTTAGCAGCTTCAAGGACTTCAGAAATCTCAATATTGAAAGCCGGTAACGATCGTAAATTCATAGAAACTAAAACTGTAAAAAGATAGGGTTAAAACTTAAATGATAGTCAAGCATACAAACATGAAACTTCCATGATCAGGTTCCAGACCTGAATCGAGGGCGACGATGATGAATGGAGGAACAATAGATGATGAATCGGCCCGATTATAGATGATGAATCTTAAATCGTAAGGCCTAACTTGGTGAATTGGGGATTAGGTTTTGACTCTTCAGTTCTAAGCGGCAAAATGAGAAGCAATTGGGGTGGGTACTGGATGGTATACTATCAAATAATCTGGTTTTTCAAATACTAAAAAATTAAAAATAAAATAATAAACCTAGGATGAAAACTAATAGAAATACATATAAAAGCTCGATTAAGCTCGACGAGCCTTAACGATCTTCACAGGCAAGGCTCGGGCTCGAGCTCGATAACTAAATGAGATTTTTTTAGGCTTGAGCTCGGCTCGAGCTCGATAAGGCTCGGCTCGTTTCTGTAACACCCGGAAAATTGACTAAGCAAGTCAAATAATAATAATGGGCTTAGACGAGACCATTTAATAAAAATAGGATGGTTATTGGTATTAGACCGGGTTAACCCTTCGAGTCATGAGCTTGACGGGTTTAAGGTCCCGGGAACGCCCGATGTATATATAGACGGATCAGCTGAGCAACTCTCATTTGCACTCAACACCCAGTTTCTAGAGAGAGAGTGTAGAGAGAGAAAGTGTCGGATTGAGGCTCGGTTGGTCAAGAGATCAAAGATTTGTGTTCATGGGCTTCCAAACAACGAGAATTCAGGTAAGAAACATCGTTTGATTGTTCGTTTTGGTGAAAAACCCGGATTCTAGTTTTGGGGTTTTTGAAAGTGGCAAGAATCGCCCAAAAACCCACGTTTTTATGTAAGAAAACATGTATAAAGCTTAGATATAGCTTCCTGGATGATAACCCAAGGTTTTGGGTGTAAAAGATTGAGTTTTGGGGTTAAAATGGGCTGATTCGTAATTTTCAGATCGTTCTGCGAATTTAAGGACTCATCCAGCGAATTTATAGATTCTTCCAGCGAAACTATGAGGTTTCATCCAGTGAATTTATAGATTCGTCCCAGCGAAACTATAGTTTCGCCAATAAGTTCGCAGACATTGTTATCCAACGAAAGTTGGGCGAAACTGGCAGCAAAACTAGCAGCGAAACTGCTAGCGAAATTGCCAGCGAATTTAGCAGCGAAACTGCAGATTTTTCCAGTGAAACTGCAGATTTTTCCAGCGAAACTGCAGGCGAATATAGCAGCGAAACTGCTAGTTACTTAGTGAAACTAGCAGCGAACTTAGCAGCGAAATTAGGCAGAAATTAACCCCTTTGAGTGTTAACTTATCTGCAGGTGGGGTAGTGCAACCCTCTCTTTTAAAGATTGATTGAGAAGCTACTCATCAAGTACAGGTGACTTTTTAGATCCCCTTATTTAAACGTTTTTCCATGTTTTTGGGGCTATTATGCATAGTAAATATAAGGTTTTCAAGATAAGGATTTCAAGGTGTTTTAACAAGAAAATATATTTTTCTAAAGTAATATGTGTATGCATGTTTTAGAGTTGGACTATGGCTAAGAAATGGATGTTAGAATGTTTTAGGTGCCTTAGTATGATAGATCCATGTTTGGGTAGTATTAGAAAGCTTTCAGAAAAGTCCCATGCGACCACCTTGGGCTTAGGATTTTCTAAGTGGTGTTAAGTGGTAGAATAGAGAGATAGGCTCTGTTATGATGTGATGGCCTATGCTTGATGTGTGCATGATGATGTGATGAAGTCTATGATTTGTATGTGTGTGGGAGATATGTTATATTCCTTCGTTAAAGAGTTTCTAAAACGTATGTATTGTGTTTTATAATACATAATATATGACTTTACGGGATAAGATGAATGAATGAATAGATTAATGAACGTAAAGTATTATGTAACGAAGGGAAAGATAATGATAAAGTACAAACGAACGAATACAATATAGTACGAAACGAACGATCATATGGAATAATGACGGATGAAAGGCTTGCAAGCAAGTGCATGAGGTGAGCGACTCTGTGTCGCAACAGACTCGAAAGAGGTCCTTGTCACGTACTACGGTATTGCAGGAGACAGGATCCGGATGAATGAGAGTAAGAATGGCTTGCAAGCAGAAGGAAAGGAGGTTCACGACTCATTAAGAGTTGTTAGCTCAACTGTGTGTGTATGTTATAGCGTGCGATCTTGGCTGACCTTTAAGGGGGACATAGACACAGTGGGAGTTCAGTTTTCGTAACTGCTCCGATACGTGCGATGTGGTATTTACTGTGTGCTATGTAGCGTGCGATGATGGCCTACCTCATGTGGATTATGTGGCGTGCGATTTTGGCTAACCCATGAGATGGCGTGCGATTTTGGCTAAACCCCAAAAGATTCTCACACACAGGGAGAGTTGATCTTAGTGACAACTCTAGTGGTGCGAATTGCACGAGATGAGATAGTGAGGTGAGCAACTTTGTGTTGCAACAGACTCGAATGGAGTCCAATCCAGGTGATTGACTCGACGGGATCATTGTCGCGTATCCCGGCACAGACGTGAGTCGGGGATATTGCATGAGACAAGATCTAGATGATAGAAAGAGAACCATGAAAGAAAGAAAGTATGAACCGAACGAAGGTTAAAGAACTTAATGAATGTTAATGAACGAATGAATGAACGAACGGTGATGATGATAATAATAATAATTATTATCTGTATGTATGTATGAGATATGCTCACGAACGAAATACCATAATAAGAACGAAACGGGATCCTTGTCATTCAACCTCAGTAATCATGGCTGTGTGCCATGAATAGGGTAAATCGTGACCGGATCTAGATAGAAGTGAAGGATAGAGAATGAATGAAAGTTAAAGATAAAGAACGAATAGACGAAAGAAATGATCATACGTATGTAATGAACGCACGAAAGTAAGATATGTACGAACGTATGTAATGAATGTATGAATGAAAGAAAGAATGCAAAGGTTAACGATGAACGGTACACGAACGGAAGCTAATGAATGAACGATGAAGATAACAATAATATTATCTATGTGTACGTATGTTGTGTGACCGCATTTATGTAAAGAACGGTTTAACGAGAGTAAAGTATTTTATTATAAAAACTAGAACTCACTCAGCGTCGCTGACTTTTGTATGCATGATAGTTGGCAGGTATTTTGGTTGATGCTGAGGAGTTGCAGGCATGGATGCATAAGCTACTGGGAGTGTTTTGAGGCTGGCATCCATATTTGACATGTCATTGTATTTTGGGATGAAAAGAATGTTGTATTGTATAAAATGATATGTTTTTAGTTATTAATGAAAGTTTTAAATTCCGCTACATAGTAAATATGTGTTTTAAAATGTTTTATGTGCGATGATTGACCAACCGTAAGGTGCCCGGGAACGGGGCCTTACAAGTTGGTATCAGAGCCAAAGTTTAAGTGAAACGGGTAAATTTTTTTAAAATAAACCTAAACTTAAACTGAGAATGGGACAAAAGAAAAGGATGCCAGTCCTAATAGCTACGTGCCTGCAGGTAAAGGTTTTATGTAAACATTTCATGTAAGCAAACAGTTAACCGGTATTATGTGCGCATGTTATGTGTTTATGTGTTACTGGTGGATTTAGATGCTGATATAGTCAGGACAGGTAATACTCGGGGTATGAAAAGTAGGGTAAGTGGCTAATCACAACTGATCACTGTAATTAGGGACTTACTATACTTTACATGAACTGAGTTATCCCCATGAATGACCGTGTTAGTGTTTAAATCTTTCAGTGTGAGATAGGGAATGGCCGGTGGAAGACCTTCTAAGGCTTCACGTGGGGGAGGTAGTGGCGGACGTGGTGTTGAACCACGAGTCACGAGAGTACGATCTAGAGTAGAACGGGTGGTTCACGAGGAACCCGAATCACCTCAGTCGGGAGGTGGTGATGAGAGTGCTAACTTGAGAGCCTCGGTGAAAGAGGCGGTAGTTGAGGAGGTGCATCAGGTCATGCAGGCGATCCTACCGTCTGTAGTGACCGAGATGATGAAGGTTGTTAGAGACGAGGAGAGACAGGAAAGGGCTAGACCTTCGGGCGAAAGGAGACGGCCCCGAGACTGAAACGGTTTTCTTCGATGACAGAGAGGAAGAAAAGGAAGAAAAGCCTGCGTCGGAGACGGCACGAGGCTGTAATTATGGGGAGTTTCAGCGATGCAAGCCCCCAACTTTTAATGGTAATGGCACTGCTGCCGCGGTTCATCGGTGGGTGAGAGAGATGGAAGCTATTTTGAAAATCAGTGAATGCCGAGAGAATCAGAATGTAAAGTTTTCTACTCATTCTTTCGTGGACTCAGCTTTGTGCTGGTGGGACAACGTAGTCCAAGTTGAGGGTAGTCGGGCTATCGGAAGGATGAGATGGCCAGAGTTGAAAAGGTTAGTGATTGAGAAGTTCTGTCCTCACCGTGAGATGGACAAGGTAGAAAGGGAGTTCCTGCAGCTAGAAGCGGGAACGATGACGCATCAGCAGTACACCACCAAATTCAACGAGATGGCACGGCTGGTGCCGGATCAGGTGACACCTATTTCGCGAAAGATTAAGAGGTATATTCAGGGCTTGCCGGCGGATATCCGTAGGCACATGATCGCTGCCCAACCAAGCACGTTTAGGTCGGCAGTTGATTTGGCGGGGAGGTTGTATGATGAAAGAACTGTGGTGGTGGTGGCTGAGGAAGGCGAGAAGGATGATGGAGACCAGTACTGGAGGAGGAGGAGAACTGAACGGGGTGGTGTCCCGGCGAATAATAAGCAGGCATGGGGGGATGACCGTCGTGTGGTCGCACCTGGTGCGAGGTCGGATAGGTGTGTAAATTGTGGAATGGAGCATTCGGGAGAATGCAAAAGGGAACCAAATACTTGCTACAAGTGTGGGAAGCGTGGTCATATGGCTAGAGAATGTGGAACCGTGAGATGCTATAATTGCGGAGAAATTGGCCATATGAGTAAGAACTGTGAGAAGCCAAGGGCGGAAGGTTCGGGAGTGAAAAAGGCTGGAAGAGAAGGACATAGGGCAAACGCAGCGCCTACACGATGACGCGAGAGGAGGCTAGGGCGGACCCCGATGTTACATCAGGTATGTTTCCAGTCAATCAACCTTTAGTCTTTGTGTAGTTCGATTGTGGCTTTGGTTTCATTCCTGCTGCCTTCTGTGATAAGTTGCATGTTAGGAATAGAAAGAATCGACGTCATTCGACCTAGGAGCTACTATAGGTAAGTCTACTAGATTACCCAGTGCACTAAAGGAATTCGCAATAGGATTGAGGGAGTGCTTGTTTTCTGTTAGACCATCCCCAGTAGACATATGTGGGTAGACGTACACCTCCGGGTGAATCGAACAGTAACTTATGAGGCAAGCACCAAGTGCTGCAAAAAGGATGGATTAATTGGTGGTTCCTGATAAAAGTTCGGTGCCGATCTACGACAATGGATTATGATGAAGGCTTCACCGGGAAGGTGGTACGACGAGCGGAAGGCGACGGTGATAACGGGCGAAGCGGAGGAACAAGTCTGTGTTAAGAAGGGGAAAGGAAGGCGAAACAATGATGGTGGATTCGTGTCCAAAGGTACAGCGTTGAGGGACGACGATCGGAGGAGAACGGAAAGAAAAGGAGAAAGAACATCAATGAGCCCTTCGATGTAGAGATTACTATTAGTGGATTCCCTAGGCTACCTGATGCCCTAGAGGACTGCAGGATGCGATTGAGGAAAATTGGGTCACCCGTTGTCTAAGGAACAGTTGCAGCCTGTGAATTATTCCTCGATGGCAAGGTACGCATAGCAAACAAGTGGAACGGGAGATCGGAAGCAAAAGAGAAAGGATAAATTTGGTTTGGGTCACCAAAGAAGCCGATTTGCCTATCAATCACAGTGTACCTGCGAAGAACCTGAGAAAAAAACCGATCTTGGTGCAGTTATATTTGGAACAACACATAGCACGATTAATGAATGCCTTTCTTGTCAATCGTTTGGTTTGCCAGAGGGTCATTATTCATACATAAAGATCATCAAACAAGGGCTTATGGTATTTTAATAAGAAACAACTTTCCACAAGTTGAAGGCCATGTTCTTCAAGCACCAAAGCTGAAGGTTCTCAGTGATGCTCTGAAGCTCAATGATTATGACGCCGAGCCTTTTCTCGGATATTATGATGTTTCTTTTAATCGTAGTGACCGCACTCTACATGGCATGTTTGAGGTCGCAGGTGCTGGTCAATTGAACATTGATCAGTGTACATGGGTTGCCGATGTCAATGGTCCGAGATAGACCAGAAGTCGAATGTTGACAAACGATGTGGAGCGATAGGACTCCAAGGGATGGACTGGAAGAGAGATGGGACAGTATTGCCGCGAAGGTTCGAGGAGTAACAGGTTTCGGGGACGAAACCTATATAAGGGGGGTGGACTTGTAACACCCGGAAAATTGACTAAGCAAGTCAAATAATAATAATGGGCTTAGACGAGACCATTTAATAAAAATAAGATGGTTATTGGTATTAGACCGGGTTAACCCTTCAAGTCATGAGCTTGACGGGTTTAAGGTCCCGGGAACGCTCGATGTATATATAGACGGATCAGCTGAGCAACTCTCATTTGCACTCAACATCCAGTTTCTAGAGAGAGAGTGTAGAGAGAGAAAGTGTTGGATTGAGGCTCGGTTGGTCAAGAGATCGAATATTTGTGTTCGTGGGCTTCCAAACAACGAGAATTCAGGTGAGAAACATCGTTTGATTGTTCGTTTTGGTGAAAAACCCGGATTCTAGTTTTAGAGTTTTTGAAAGTGGCAAGAATCGCCCAAAAACCCACGTTTTTATGTAAGAAAACATGTATAAAGCTTAGATATAGCTTCCTGGATGATAACCCAAGGTTTTGGGTGTAAAAGATTGAGTTTTGGGGTTAAAATGGGCTGATTCGTAATTTTCAGATCGTTCTGCGAATTTAAGGACTCATCCAGCGAATTTATAGATTCTTCCAGCGAAACTATGAGGTTTCATCCAGCGAATTTATAGATTCGTCCCAGCGAAACTATAGTTTCACCAATAAGTTCGCAGACATTGTTATCCAACGAAAGTTGGGCGAAACTGGCAGCAAAACTAGCAGCGAAACTGCTAGCGAAATTACCAGCGAATTTAGCAGTGAAACTGCAGATTTTTCCAGCGAAACTGCAGATTTTTCCAGCGAAACTGCAGGCGAATATAGCAGCGAAACTGCTAGTTACTTAGCGAAACTAGCAGCGAACTTAGTAGCGAAATTAGGCAGAAATTAACCCCTTTGAGTGTTAACTTATCTGCAGGTGGGGTAGTGCAACCCTCTCTTTTAAAGCTTGATTGAGAAGCTACTCATCAAGTACAGGTGAGTTTCTAGATCCCCTTATTTAAACGCTTTTCCATGTTTTTGGGGCTATTATGCATAGTAAATATAAGGTTTTCAAGATAAGGATTTCAAGGTGTTTTAACAAGAAAATACATTTTTCTAAAGTAATATGTGTATGCATGTTTTAGAGTTGGACTATGGCTAAGAAATGGATGTTAGAATGTTTTAGGTGCCTTAGTATGATAGATCCATGTTTGGGCAGTATTTAAACGCTTTTTCATGTTTTTGGGGCTATTATGCATAGTAAATATAAGGTTTTCAAGATAAGGATTTCAAGGTGTTTTAACAAGAAAATACATTTTTCTAAAGTAATATGTGTATGCATGTTTTAGAGTTGGACTATGGCTAAGAAATGGATGTTAGAATGTTTTAGGTGCCTTAGTATGATAGATCCATGTTTGGGCAGTATTAGAAAGCTTTCAGAAAAGTCCCATGCGACCACCTTGGGCTTAGGATTTTCTAAGTGGTGTTAAGTGGTAGAATAGAGAGATAGGCTCTGTTATGATGTGATGGCCTATGCTTGATGTGTGCATGATGATGTGATGAAGTCTATATGTGTGTGGGTGATATGTTATATTCCTTCGTTAAAGAGTTTCTAAAACGTACGTATTATGTTTTATAATACATAATGTATGACTTTACGGGATAAGATGAATGAATGAATAGATTAATGAACGTGAAGTATTATGTAACGAAGGGAAAGATAATGATAAAGTACAAACGAACGAATACAATATAGTACGAAACGAATGATCATATGGAATAATGACGGATGAAAGGCTTGCAAGCAAGTGCATGAGGTGAGCGACTCTGTGTCGCAACAGACTCGAAAGAGGTCCTTGTCACGTACTACGGTATTGCAGGAGACAGGATCCAGATGAATGAGAGTAAGAATGGCTTGCAAGCAGAAGGAAAGGAGGTTCACGACTCATTAAGAGTTGTTAGCTCAACTGTGTGTGTATGTTATAGCGTGCGATCTTGGATAACCTTTAAGGGGGACATAGACACAGTGGGAGTTCAGTTTTGGTAATTGCTCCGATACGTGCGATGTGGTATTTACTGTGTGCTATGTAGCGTGCGATGATGGCCTACCTCATGTGGATTATGTGGCGTGCGATTTTGGCTAACCCATGAGATGGCGTGCGATTTTGGCTAACCCATGAGATGGCGTGCGATTTTGGCTAAACCCCAAGAGATTCTCACACACAGGGAGAGTTGATCTTAGTGACAACTCTAGTGGTGCGAATTGCACGAGATGAGATAGTGAGGTGAGCAACTTTGTGTTGCAACAGACTCGAATGGAGTCCAATCCAGGTGATCGACTCGACGGGATCTTTGTCGCATATCCCGGCACAGACGTGAGTCGGGGATATTGCATGAGACAAGATCTAGATGAAAGAAAGAGAACCATGAAAGAAAGAAAGTATGAACCGAACGAAGGTTAAAGAACGTAATGAATGTTAATGAACGAATGAATGAACGAACGATGATGAAGATAATAATAATAATTATTACCTGTATGTATGTATGATGTATGCTCACGAACGAAATACCATAATAAGAACGAAACGGGATCCTTGTCATTCGACCTCAGTAATCATGGTTGTGTGCCATGAAGAGGGTAAATCGTGACCGGATCTAGATGGAAGTGAAGGATAGAGAATGAATGAAAGTTAAAGATAAAGAACGAATAGACGAAAGAAATGATCATACGTATGTAATGAACGCACGAAAGTAAGATACGTACGAACGTATGTAATGAATGTATGAATGAAAGAAAGAATGCAAAAGTTAACGATGAACGGTACACGAACGGAAGCTAATGAATGAACGACGAAGATAATAATAATATTATCTATGTGTACGTATGTTGTGTGACCGCATTTATGTAAAGAACGGTTTAACGAGAGTAAAGTATTTTATTATAAAAACTAGAACTCACTCAGCGTCGCTGACTTTTGTATGCATGATAGTTGGCAGGTATTTTGGTTGATGCTGAGGAGTTGCAGGCATGGATGCATAAGCTACTGGGAGTGTTTTGAGGCTGGCATTCATATTTGACATGTCA